>RHDR01000069.1:0-74948 GCA_009806295.1 Davidsoniella neocaledoniae | reverse complement strand
CCAACATACGACCATAGCTGATAGAAAGCACGGGATCCCGTCCGCTCTCCCCTAGTTAAACTATCAAGCGCCTGATCAGTACTACGGTGGGTGACCACGTGGGAATACCAGGTGTTGTATGTTTTGTTTTTTGCAGATTTATATATATGTTTGTATCATCTTAGTAATATGTGCTAGTTACTAATAGTGGAAAAGATAACTAGATGGTAGATGGCTACCTCTTTTTGCTTTTGTTTTTCAAGCTGTTTGAGAAGTTGTTGACTCATATTATCTTCACTCAAGTAATGTTGATATTTTAGAGGATGGTATGCCGGTATCTTCGACACAGCTGGAACGAAGAGAATGTTAAACTGTTCGTACTCTGCCAGAGATGATTCCCACATCGGCAGCCGGTGGCCTGACGGACTGGTTAGTTTTGGCTGATACCATAACCAAAGATACCAACTTACTTTGGAACTCCACAGACACAACTTCGGGATGCACCGGAGAGAGAGTTTTGTTAGCCCCAAAGTCGGACCTTGGAATATCGCATAACAGGCTTGAATCTTCCCGTTCCTGTGATTGCTAATCGCCCGAGTGTTAGCCGGAAGTTGGCATCAACCGGCTACTGCAGTTCGTGATATGCCGTCGTATTGCTGCAAAATGGTAGTTGTAAGACGTTAAACAAGAATATAACACAACTTAATATGTGCAATGAAGAGATCTAGAAAATTGTTCAACTTGCATCTTCTTGACGAAATCATCACATATCAACACAGAAAAGTGTGTTTCCAGTCGTGGGACAAATACCAATATAGTTAGTCTCTCAGGCTATAGCTTTATTCTCTTTGGCATCCAATGGAATAATACATCCCAAATTGTGTGTGATCATATTGGTTTCTTTAACTATTCATTTATATCATGCGACTAGTTGAGCAGTTCCACGCGCCAAATCGCAATAGAATGTAGTATCCATCAGGATTACAAAACAGTATGTACCATCGAATACACTATACATCGATATCTGAGTTAGACCAACTTCTCCAATGAATCTTCAGTCATAAATTGGCATGTATGCCGACAGTACATCACACGTCCGTCCTTATATTGGAGGTGCTATGTAACTCTGTGTTCCAATAGGTATCTAGCCAGTGATGATTAATTAGAATATCCAGTATTTAAGATACACAGTGATATATCCATAGCCCCATTGTAGCATAGAAGCATAAAGGCATTTATATCTCTTTATAGCATCCATATATTAGAACTAACAGGAAGTCATGTCACATGTCTGGTCGTTACTGTCTTGTGAACTAACAAATATTATAGGCTCTGTTCAACTAATGACATCTTTCTATATTGTAATTTATTCTATCGCTCTATCCTGTACAATTGTGTAACATATTCGTCTATCCGTAGACACAATATAGGATTGTATCTGTATTGCCGAGTCACAGTTGGCGAGTGCCATTCCGCTATTCAACAACAACGGAGGAAATAAGTGAGTTTAAAAGTAAAGGGAAAGGGATGTACACTTGGGGTTTAAAGTCCCAAAGTAGTTATATATTCATCTTGTTTATATCATTGTTTTTGTGTATTTGGATGAACAGTTCCATGACAGCTCCAACCACCGGCGAGTTAAAGTTGAGCCAATCTCGAGGCCATGTTCACCCACCATCCATCTTAACTTGGACACTGACTATCTACCTGAGTTACTGAGATCGGTTATAAGACGCCAATTTGATATTCAATAAATGTTTGAAGCCATTCGCTGGACATACTTATGGACAGAAAAGAAATTGATTTGATTATATTTAACATCTACCTAAAATACTAAGATCATACGACGCCGGATTGGATACCGGACAGATGTTTAAAGTCCTCCGCTAGACACACTCAATAGCTTTATATATACGAGACGACACCGTCCACTAGCCCCGAAGAATTAGTAGTCCATACCTCCACTAAGAGCAACAAAATCAAATGGAGGGTTGGTTGTGAAAAAAAAAATGAAAAAAAAAAAACCTATTGCTGTGTGGACTTCAAAAATGCCAATTTGTCCAAAGTATCTCGTAATCCTCTGTGGCGCAATTGGCTAGCGCGTCTGACTGTTAAGTAACTTTCACTTAGAAGGTTGCAGCACATCAGGAGGTTGACAGTTCAAGCCTGTCCGGAGGAGTTCTTTTTGGCCTTGTTCGTGATATTTCAATATTTTTATCCTGATCAAGATTTTTGTTTCTGGTGATGACACGGCTTGTTTTGGACTTCCGATACGATCATTATCTGCGGCTCTGTACTTTTTTTCAAGTCTTCAGATTTGTTGTTGATCGATCGACGGCGATTCGCAAAAGTCAAGCTAAATCGACATCATCCTAGCATTTGGCATGCTTCTAGGGAATCAGGGTTTGATTAAGTACTTATGCCTTGCTTCTCTCTGTTCAGTCTGATTCTCCTTTTTGCAAATGTTGTTCGAGAGGGCTCTCTAGTTTGTATTAACTAAAAGTGATCAGATATCCTGATCGGAACTCACCGCTCTATCCCATTTCCCAATAGTTTGTACATATATATGTATCTTTGATAATTAGCTTCTTTTATTTTCTTCTCCTACCTCTAAGCCTTCTTCCATTCTCCGCTTTTCTTTCCTTTGTCTTGATCAGGTTCTTGAACTTTCATTTCCTTTCATCTCATGTAAACCCTGTACGTATGAATAGACGAATTGAGGGGGGGGGAGGCAAAAAATATAGATATATCTGTAAAATGAAGAAGAAAAAAAAGGTTACATGGCCGCAGAGCTACAATAAGCTCCGGAAGGCTTCTTGCGCAAGAGAAATTGGCATCAACAGGGAGTCCTAGCTCAGAGGGCCTAGAATCGAGTTACAGTAGGAATTTGTAGTAGTATTAGTAGCGAATTGTCTGTTAATTTTCATACATTTTCTCCTAGTTTTTTGCTGTTGGTTCCTGGTTCCTGCATATGGATGGACGTGGTATTGAGCGTTTTAGAAAGGAAGAAAACACCAAACCATGGCTGCTGTTGTTTTGACTTCTGCAGGTATCTTCCTGACTGTCTTTGACTTTGGCTTAACAGAACCAGAACAAGAAAACAGCGCAATGTGATTAAATAGTTAGTTGCTCGTTCGACTAACTAACCCAACTAGCAGGGCTCATCTATCCTGTTACCTCCTAGACTGTTTGGTTCCTGAAAATTTAGTATGGGGGACCTTGTTAGTCTATCGTTTGGGCCCCTCGTTCTTAGTCTAGTCAGGCGGTCTTTACATGTATATTCCTTAGTTGAGGGAAAAAATATTCAAAGAATAAATCAGTTAGGTCTGGAACTCGGACCCCACGATCTTTATTCGAGAAGATCAACAAACAAATCGAAGAGAGAAGTTGACAGAGGCAACAGAGGAGTATTTTTTCCTTGTCTTCGTTTGGGTTAAAACAAGCGAATATGGTAAAATGTAACGCTCACTTGGTTTTCCCTTTCTTTCATTTACTTGTAATACTCGCTAGAGATGAAAACAAATGTCAGTTTGCCGTTGCATGAGATCTAGGGGAAAGAAGGAGAAGGAGCAAGCATACATGTAGAAGAAAAACGCAATAACATTTCAATATGACTTTTGATTTGAAGCTAGAACGGAGTATCGGCCTGTTTTATGTCTGATGTATTGGATAATGAAATGGCTTATACTCTTTTTCTCTGAGAGACTGAACTTGTAGACGATCTAAGCCGTGGCCTCCGGGTGATATTTCAAGAAACAACCAATGGACGGAACAGAGCAAGCCATTCTTAAATCTCTTTCTTTGTTGTTGTTTTTGTTGAGAACAAGAACCAGGTCCCCTAGTTTGCTGCCCGCCTTCTAGGTCTAGGTTTTCTTCAGCACTTGTTTTCTACCTTGTCGAGAGTTCTCATCTTTGATCTAGGATCGTCTTCACAGAGAGGCTGGAGAGAAAAGTCTTCTGGCGTGCTTCATAGTTAACATGGTCTTATTCCTCTTCCTGCCACATCAATATTGATAACTGCTATCATCAGATTTAGTAGTCCCCCTTCCGAATTATATTGTTGTATGGTTGGTTGCGGTGAAGTCATGTAGAATAAAAAGGTGTTCATGCAATGAATGCCACGCGTTAGGGGTCAAGTGATCTCGTAGTAAAGTAGAAGCATGTGTGAGTGTTAATACCATTATGTTCTTCTTGTTAGAAAGGCGCCGGATATCGGAGCACTCAAATTTCGTAGAATGAGACTGTACAGATTCCTCTAGTGTATGTTTTTCTATACATTGTTATAGAAGGTTCTTTTCAACTGTAGAGAAACAAATCAATGTCATGCGTGTGCTTGAATTGGAAATCGTCTGTATTTTGCTGACGTCTTCCCACCTATAATATCGTAAATAATAATACGCATAACACTGGGAAGCCAAGGGTAAGAAAGCGTGTCTTTTTTTGAACTCGAATAAATAAGGCAATGCTTCATTATAAGAAATAGCAAAATAAGGAGGCTATGCTGTGATTCTAGAAAGACCTCCATTTTTATTAACTAAATCTAGTTGTTGTTTTTTTCAGATCTTTCACATCAAGGGGGAGGGAGGGTAAAAATACAACAATTATTTGATCATAGTCAACAAGACCAGAATCTTGGAACAGGTAACAACATCGTACCAGATGGTGTGGAACTTGGCTCTATCAGTAGTAAATGCTCCTTTCTCTTCTTCTTGATTCGACTAAAGTATACAATATACACATACATACATATACATATATAAGAATAGCATGAAAAAGAAGACAGAAGCTTTGATCTCTCTAAAGTCGATGTTTTGAAGCCCATTGAAATGGTTAGCCTTGTGACGAGCCGAAAAAAAGCACAGAACAATAATGAGCAAACACATTACAGCTATTTAGGCACTGGAGTTGGTCTACCTGTCGGTATCCAGGTTGTTAATAATCATCACTGTAGGCAGTCTTTTTGAGAAGCAGAAGGATGAAAGCGTGGAGCCGTTAAAGAGCCGTGTTTTTGCAGCTTTTTGCAGCTTTTTGCAGCTTTTTTTTGCAGTGTATTTTCGGACGTCCGTAGTTAAAAGAAGATCACTAACTATTTTCTGATGCCAAGATAGTGATATATTCATTTTTAGTGTTCTGTTTCTACAAAATTAGTTTCTTGAGCAATCATTTGCTTACTGTTCTATGTCTATACACTCGTTATTGATTTTCGGCCTCGGATAAAAATATATATATATTATTAGTTTGACAGTCTTCCACACCTTTGTTGGGGTTTGATCTCTTTCATGGCTATTTCTTTGCCTCAAAGGAGACGGTGGAATATATAAGATCGTGTCAAGTTACGTTAGGGTTAACATAAAGACTGACCCTGTATGCAATATCTTCTCTTTTTGGCGTCACAAACTTAAGCTATTCAAGCTTATTGTACAACAGAATGTACTACTAGAAATGAGATTACCCGGTCTCTAGATCTAGGAAGAACCATTTAAAAGCATCAAAAACATGTCTTGATCCAGAATAAGGTACCTTGGAAGAATGTTCCTCACTTTGTTTCTCATACTATTTTAAGGAACGAATTCTTCCAATTGTCATCGATACGATTTCCAAGTTGTTATTTTTTGGTCACTATCTGATATATTTACGAGAATATGGCGGTTTAGTCAGTATAACTATATGTATGGATAGCAAAAAAAGAACAAAAAGCTTCATATCTTGAAGCAAGTCCGCTATTTTTTTTTTTTTTTTGTATAGACCTAGAACTTCAAAACACTCGGGGTTGCATTGATCAGATTCGAAGCTTTCTATATTTTCTTGCTGCTTTATCTTTTATATAGTCACAACTAGCGCACCAACACTGTAATGGTTGCAGATTATTGCTATTTAGAAATCAAGCCTCCAAGCGTTCGAAGGGGCACAGCATGACACCGCTTGGACCGAGCGCTTGGAGCTTTATTTTTTTTCTCTTCTGATTTTTCCATATTGTTTTTTGTGCATGTATAGCTAGTCAATGTGTCAGTAGTAGTAGTAGAAGAATAGCAGTGACTATGAAGGTTACTTTTGTTTGAGATGCCGCATTGTTGTTTGATTTGAAGAAACAAAAAGACGAATAGCACGTGAGATCAAGATAATATCGAGAAGGTATTTTCTTGTGAGCATACGAAGAGCATGTTCGTGGCGTCTTTTGTCTGTGATTTCCATGACTTCTCGTATTGTGAACACATAATGACGGAATTGAACCTACAACTACAACTGTAACTCCAGTCAAGTCAGGCAACGACAGACTACAGTTCACCAGATTGAAGATTTTAACAACTATATTATCATCTGGCATGTACAACGAAGCTCAGTGAGCCAAGCTTTTCGGGCGAAGAAGAAATAAACAGATCTGAAGGAGGGTTACATTGACGGACAGCGGCTCCTATAGACTAGAAAAATGCACCATGAAAATTTATACGGGGTTATTTTCGCGGCGAGTACTACCCGCTACTCATTAAAGTCGCCCGTACAATAGTTGTATAGTTGTATGTATGTATAGTTATAGTAGCATATCAGAAGACGGATGGACGCATGATGCAATGAAGACATAGTGTGATTCTATAGTTTCTACAACTGACTAGCTTATACATATACGAGAAATCCACCATGACATTAACCCAACAACAGATATAGCTACATATATGTATACAACGACCCGGCTCATTGTTTGCCAAACGCAATAGATCCTGCGATATCATATCATGGCAGTTGTCTCGAGAGTTTAATGCTGGGATGTAATATAAGATTCAGATATGCATATACTACGGCAGCCCAACCAAGCCGAAGACGATAGAGACTAACCTTTGGACCGAGAGATGCATAATGCGTCGTCATCAAGATATCTAACCGGCTATCCATCAGCTCAGCTGGATTTGTTTATCATGGAATTTTCGGATATCCGTGACTAGTTGCATTTTTTTCAGGCTAGATATCTTGTATAGGTAAGAAGGAATAAGAGGCAAAAAATAGAGTTGAAGGACGGAACAACTCAGAAAGCAGATAACTTAAAGGCCTTGTTGTTATCGTGCTTTGTTGGCTTTTGTACTTCCGGATATGATAATTCGGATGTTATTGAATAACTGCATGCTTAGGGACAAGCCCAGTAGAAACCCAGCTGGAATATGATATATATTTCAACATTCGGAAGCTTAACTGACAAACGAACTTCTAGCGAAGGTGGAGAGAGATGTTGACTTTGTCTCCTATCTTATCATTTTTGTCCATATATCACCACTTGTAAGGGGGGTGGTGTACAAAAATACTGAGATATTAACATACTGTACTTAGCCATGAGATGCGTAATCTTGCCTCAGCCTTTATTTTACTGACAGGAAGAAACATAAAGTGAGGCTTCAAGTGGCACTTATTACTATTGCCCATGTCAGAAAAAAAAAGAATTGTTGTCGTTGTTTTCGGTGGCTCAGCTCATATAACCTGGCAGATTAGCTAGGTTTCTTTATTTTTTATTGATATTTTTCTTGTTTTTATTAGAAAGCTTTAACGACACTAGCTAACTAGTTAGTTGCAGGAGCTTCTGGTCTAATCTTTTCGTCTGTCTGCTAAAAAAGCTGAACAGACTAGAGGATTATAAGGATTTCTCTTGGAGTAGTAGTTGTTATCAATAAGACTAAACTCGAAAAGAAACCGAGAGATACCATAGCAAAGAACAGAAATGAGAAGAAGTTAAAATTTTATAACAAGAACAAAACATAGTCATAGAAAAGAAATAAGAAAAAAAGCTTAAGGCCGGCAGGCCGAACCTTCGGATAAGGATACAAAGCTCAGCCTAGCAAACAAAGTCTCTGGGCCTGGCTAACATCGAGGCTGACATTTATACAGCCAAAGACAGATCAAGAAGAACTGAACCATACATTCAATGCCGAAGTCGTCGTAATCAACTCATCCCCCGCCAGGCTTACATGCAGCTTTTTTTTTCTTACCGGGACTCTTGGTAGGCATTTTTTTGCTGGCAAAATATCTTACTATTGTTGCAGATACTTGTAGAAGAAGGGGTTGAAGGCAGGCTTCGAATGACAAAGAAAAGATCCTCCTCTTTTTTTCTCCCTTCCAGATTCCCCTTGTATATTGTGTTTTTTTTTTGCCTATGCCTAGGTTGATTTTCCACAGTTCATGAATAACTTAGTACTTTGTAGCACTGCTTCTTTTCTGGATTAACCTGGGCCGTGCTGATAGGCCGCCTGGCTCTCCAACCAAAGCAAACACGGTGAGAATTAAGCAATGTGAGGTGATTCTGTAGATTAGACTAGATGAACGGACATGGAAAGACATATACTTTTCTTACTTTGTACTTTGTATTCTTTCTAGCGCCTGTGTCTCATTACATCACATTCGTGTTCTGCCGTTCACCATATATGAGGTGTAACTCTCCACGATTAAGTATGTTAGTTTACTATACTATGGAAGGGTCAGCAGATTCACATCACAAGAAGAGGAATAGTCGATATAACTAATTAATGCTACATGTATTTGCATATTTTCTTTTCTATATGTGCAGCTTGGTCTTGTCGTGAGAACACAGGGTCACATCAGGGTCAGGGTTACTGTGGCCATGGAACAAGAACCGGACGCTGGGCGGTTAGGCCTCGTGGCGCGGAGAAACAAGAGAGAAGAGTGAGAAAGTAGAAGAGCTGTTGGCCATTGAGTCAAAGAGACTTGTCCGTGGGCTGCAACTCTGGTGCTGGGATAGAGTATCCGCTACCTGTATCTGTGACATCTTGGCAGAAATCGGGAATGCGGAGATAGCGAGATAGATACAATATACAAACATATGTACATATGTATCTTTGAATGCATGTAGATATACAGCTATGTATCATACCAGTAGAGTAATGGTGTTGTAGAAATAACATGCAGAGCTGTAAGCTGCACTGCAATTTCCTTGTGCGTAGGAATACATGCAGCAAATAATGCCTATTTAGCTTCATGTCAGAACCGAGATATTGATCCATAAGCCTGAGAAGGACTAGACGAATGATGGTGTGAGGTGTCACATCCTGTTAAATACGAACTTCTTGCTACTTTTTTTTGCCTCGATATCATTGGGAAAAGTTGACTTATACGGAATGAATCTGGGCCTACGTCTGTTATGATTGGGCAATGGGGAGATTGAAAGTCTTTCTGGATTTATTTATTATTAACAGGCCGTCCATCCCCTCTCCTTCGTTTGCAGTAATCGACTTTTGTTGACCTTGCAGTCTTTGTCTTTTTTTTTTTTTTTTTCTTTTTCTATTCTACTTAGTACGTTCTGACTTTGTTTGATTTTCTGATCTCGTTGATTTCTATTTCAACTGTCCTTTTTTTAACCTTTGACAAGCCCTCTCTCTCTGTCTTGGTTTGCTTTTCCCTCCCTTCCCTTGTGTCTTTTACCCCCTGGATAACCCCTTGTATTCTGGCTCTCTACAGCACTACCAGCCCACGCTACAGAGGGGTCTTTCAGCGCCTGAGCCTCGCCAACGCCACTGTCGTTGCTCTCCCTCCAGCCACCAATAGCGATCTTCTTTGCTTCTATTTTGTTTGTGTTGCCTCTTAGTACAACACTAATCAAATCACAAATTTCGACTCAACTCAGGCTTACAGCCATAACTGGCAGAATAGTAAGTATGGCATTTTTTATGTTTATTTTGCGAATTAATCTCCAGATTTTCTTCCCTGGCTTGTTGATCTGGGCTAGAACTTGTCACCTAATTTCCCGCTTGCTGTCCAGGCCTGTCTGTGCTGTAACGTCGGCCGCCATCTTGTCTTTCTATGTAGTCCCTCTCCTTTTAAGCAAAAAGAAGAAAAAAAAAAGAAAACGATCAATGTGTATATTTAAGTGTTTTCTTTTTAATTAATCACAGAGAAGAGGGAAAATAGAACCTGGGCGAGTCCACTATGATCCTGGCTATTATAGCGTTGCTACACTAACAGGCCTTAGGCAGGCCACAGAAAATTGGTGGGCGCTTCTCTGCCTTTTTTATTATTGTTATTATTGTTAGCCTATTTTTTTTTTGCTATGGTACCTGGCTAACGACTTACAATGGGCTCTTTCTAGCACTGTTTGTATTGCTTGGCCGGCAACCGAATTTCGAATTTGAACATCATCTCGTCCGCTTCTACTTTTAGACTTTTCTCCTCCTCTCTTTCTTTTTTCCTTCTTTTTTCTTCTCACCAACTCTTTCTGGGTCCGCAAGCGTTTCTTCGTTTTCTTGTTGTGCTTTTGTGCGTGTTCCGCGTTCATCTTCTCGTTCATTATCAAAACCTATTCTCTCTTTTATTCCAGAGGTGACTCTCTATCTTCGATCTCGCTGCAGTATCAAGCTTCTGCAGCGCCATCGTCGACCAATCTCGTCCCTCAGCCGTTCTTTACCTTTGTCTACTGTTAGCTAGTCTTGTCTTCTTGACTATCTCTCACCAACCGCTCTCTTCGTTCCAGTCATTTTCTGCTGTGTTGATTCTCACGCAATATACTATATCCGCATCTACACCTGCACACTTCGTTCTCTACGACCAACAACGACCTTAGTTTCTACTTGTAATCTAGACCGGCCCTTTGAGTGCTCGATTGTTTCTGTTTTTTCGAGAGTGTTTTGATTTCGACAACTCTATTGCGACGATATACAACCTGCTACGCCTGAACGCCCTTGCCATTGTCTTCGATTCTGCTGTAATCTTCGATTAACCCACCAACGCCTACTCTAATATCTACTATTACTCTTAATCGAGAGAGACTATCTACAATCTTTAATACAGTCTCTCTTCTAGCATGTACGTAAATTGCAACATCGTAATATCATTCATAGCACTGTAACTGGTTTCCGAGCATTCCAGCTACAAGTGCATACTATATCGATTCCATACTTCGCCCGTTAGTCCGATGTTGCTCGCCTCGCCTCCCTTCAACCGTGCCTATAGTGTAGTGCGCAGTCGCAAGACACACTGAAGCTGCCCTATACCCAGGCACGCTTCATGCCTCTCCTAGCAAACAAACTACAGCAGTCTATTGTCTAGCCCAAACTGGCCGGAAGAATGCGCAGCCACGTGCTGTCTAGAATCCTCAGTCGATATTGCTACTCAAGAGGAGGAGCAAGAATACCTCGTGTCTTAGTCTGCCAATACATTGGCGGCTTGCGATCCCAACATTAGACGGGAGAAGAGATGATGGCTAGATCCTATCTATATGCGGCGTCTTCAGCAGAACAATATACTAACATGATGTCTTCTCAGAGCGCCTGCGAATCTCTTAGCTGAGCCATCCGCTGTTAATAATCAACTACTCTCGCCCTTTTCTGTCGACCACCTCGTCTAATCCGCCAAACCGAGATTCTCGTCCCAAGTTATCTTCTTCACTCCGAAAAAAAAAACACCAACATACGATGCCCGTTATCTCGCACCTTCTTGCACAGCGCAGTACTGCCGACGATGACTCCGACAGCAACAACATGGCCAAGGTGATGGGAGTGCTGTCACTCCTCTTCTTTGCGCTATGCCTTGCCTCTGCGCTCTTCCTGATGCGCCGTACGCGTGTGCGTCGTGAAGCAGCCGCTGCCGGCCATATGCCTCATAACAATGCCACTCTCGGATCCGATCTGCGCAACGCCAACAACGTTCTGCCGTCCTACTCCGAGTCTCGCGGCAACAACCACCTGACCATTCAAACCACCGACAAGCACGGCCGTTCCAGCATTCTAGTCATCGGCTCTAATGGCCAGCCCATGCTCTCGAACCCTAACTCTCCGCCACACTCGCCAGACAACGTTCCCGAGATCCGTATCACTTTCCCCGACGAGATCGACGAGTCTGGCCACAACCAGAGCGGTCGCGTGGTTGTTGTACGTGTGGGAGACGGAGCTTCTGTGGGCTTGGAACCCATGCAAGAGCAGCTTCCGGCTTATGAGAAAGAGAACAAAACACAGTTCTATTCCATTGATCTGGACCAGATCGGTGGTCTGAAGGAGAAGGAAACTCAGCCTTAAAAAAACAAAATGAAAACAAATAAAATGGACAGTCTGATTTATCTCTGTTTCTTGATTACTTGCTGTGCTCTTTTTTGTCTTTTTTCTTCTTTATTTCCTTTCTCCTTGCTTTGTTCACTTCTCTTGCCAGCTGGTTCAGACTCAGCTAGGCTGATATCTCTTGCTTATAACTTTCTTTTCTTTCGTTCCATTTATTTTCCGATCCGTTCTTCTACAAGTTTATTTTTTTTCTCGGATTTGTTTGCTTGATATATCTGCTTCTAGATTTCCTAGAATATAGCAAACTTGGCACAAATATCTTTAAGAGAAAAGAAGTATCAATGCTAACGAAGACTTTGATGCCCATTATTTTCTTATTAAATTTACTCACCTCTCGACATTCCTTATATTTTATTATTATTATTCTTACTCTCCTTAAAGATTTTTCTCTATTTTCTTCTTTTTTTCCTCTCTTATTGATAATACCCATTTTCCTTTTCTCTTTTATTTTTTTATATTCCAGTTCTTTATACTATTGGGCAAACGGCGGCTTTTGGATGGCGGGGAAACTGGAGGTTTTCCTATATCACTCACACTGTTTATATTTCCTTGTTTTTTTATTAGAGAAACTGAGTCGATTCATATCGATTTATGTCTCTTGTTGTCTTTTCCTGTCTCTTGAATCTTTTTTCTCTCTCTCTCTCTCTCTCTTTCTCCTGCTTTCGAATAGACTACAAGAACATTCACGAAACAAAAAAAAATCCAACACAAAAACTCGAAACAAAACAATGATTCGTTTCTTTAAATTCAATCTTGCTCTCTGTCTCCCTGTCCCTTTTTGCATGTCTTGATTTGTGTTAAGGATAAGGAAGACGAAGCTTGTGAGACTTGAAATAAAGATTCGATCGACAACTCCTGGAATAGCTGTCGATACCGGACTTTTATTTCCTGTTTTTACTTCTTGTTTTCTTTTTCTTCTTTCTTTTTGATCCTCCTATCGTTTGTTTCTATCAACCTATGATAATGTTTATTATCTCACTGTCCTCCTTCTATCTTCAACTAAACATCACAAGATTAAGATATAGGCTCTGCTCTTAGCTTTTCATAGCTAATGTCACGCTTCGATCTTTGATTGGATAATCGTCAACTTACATGGTGTCTCACTTTCTCTTTTCCTCTCTCCTTTATATTGTCAATCTAGCAAAGACGGTGGATCATCATTATTTGCCTCTATTATTTAGGAGCAAATACATATCCCTCTAGGAAAAGATCAAGTATATCTATTCTATAGGAATATTTTTCTTGTCTTTGTTTATTCATATTTTGATTGTACTCATCGTCGTCGAATTTCACGTTATTACTTGGAACGTCGAATTCTTTTCTTTTTGATGAGTCGATGGATAGGATTAAAATGCGAGAAAAAAAGATTGAATGAATGAAAGAAAGAAATTGAATATATATCGAAATTGGATAGACCTTTGTATATATCAAGGGAGGGATAGAATGAGGGGAGGGAAAGGTTATTCAAATTTCGGCCTTTTTGTCAAAAGGACTTTTTTTTTCTTCATAACTTTGATTCATTTAGTTAATAGTCGAACATATTTGTGTAATTTATGTACTTCAACAGAATAGACATAAGAAACAAAAGAAAATAAATAGAGGAGTTTTGAATGAAAATCTCCTCATCCTTCTCCTACTTACAGTATAAGAAGTACGACTTCTATATATTTATGTGAACCAAACAAGACTATGTCTTTCTTAATAGTGTACACTTTTAAGTTCTTTTCTGCTAGCTATGTTATCTATATTCCCATGTCTATCTGATTGTTTTTATACCAAAAAGAGGCCTACTATTTGCATTTGCATATCATTAAACGTGCATATTCTGACATGTATATGATGAGCAATAATCTCTTTAATTCTTATCTATTTTCGTTTAGTTAGCCGAACCGAACCATGATTTTGACGTGGCACATACTAGTTTATCCATATATTTGATATTATGGGTAGAATCATGTATTATTTATATTGATAGCACATAAATATTACAATGCCCCTTTCCCTTCATTCTCATTCTTGAGTTCTTCTTTCTTTCGTTGATGAAATTGTTAGTATGATACTATATGTCTTCACCGAAATTTGAAACCCATGTTTGTTTGTTCTTTCTTTTTCTCTTCTCTTGGCAAATTTACAAATTTGGTACGGGCCTGGTTCTTGATTTTTGGTTCTCATCCATGGGATAACGAGAGTTGGCAAGGCGGCCATTTCTTCTATTTATTTTCTATTCAAAGTTCCAATATATCTTAAAGTGATGGGGGCGAGAAATATCGATATGGGTTGCCTGTTAGTATTCTGTTGGGAAGTCAAAGAGACCTTGATATAATTTGTAATCGTTGTAAACCTCCAATTGTCAGCCGTCGAAGGTTGGGTTGGCAGTGTATTCACATACTGTGTATATGTAGATAACCATGGTACTCACCTATTATATGACATTAATTCACGCAGTGATAGTGTCACAAATATTAATGAGTCTGGATGGTGCATTATGTATCAGATACAATAGATTCATATGACAACATCACGAGATATAGAAAAGAAACCCTGAAGTCTAGAACACTCTACCAATGGTTACTAGAAACATTATTCTGATAATAATAAAGATAAACCACCGTCAAATATTCTTTGATCTCTGCGTCATTTCTTCTTTCTACTCTAGGGCACCCCAGGTCCAGATGTTCAGGCCGACCTTGGTTCCTTTCTTGACTGGAAGTCCTGCATGGAATGTCTCCTGATATCCTTTCCCGGAACCATCAGCTCGGAAATTCTCCCAGAAGACAGCGTTTCTAGGGATAGGTTTAAAGATGACGCCTTCTAGTGGTGCTTCCTTGCCACTACCGTCAGAATCTGACTTAGAGCCTAAATTGACACTGGCAGTTACGGCTTCTGCCACATCTTCTTCTCTTCTTTTTAGTTCCTGTTGTCCACTTTGGCCAGTTGTCTGAGCTGCAGTCGATTTTAGCCCAAATGAGGCATGACACTCGACGAATTTACACCAAAAACTACTCCCGCTGCGCACCTCTGCGCGTGGCATATACGGAAACTCAGTACCACCGCCCTCGATATCAGAGCTCGCGTCCGCCCATACCATGAAGCTGCTCACACGGCCCCAGCCGCCCGCACCCGTGCTCCAATCAAAGTGCATGCCGTAGTGACCTCCAGGCCCGTAACGTTGAGTACGCAGCCTCTCAATCCATAGGTCGCGGCGCCAGCCCTGGAAGGCGCGAGCGCGCGCTTCGATGCAGCGTACGGTGGCGTCACGTGGTAGCACAGCGACTTCTGAGATACGTACGGAAGGGTCGATTTGAGTGGTGGCGCCATTGTGGGTGATGGTAGATGGCTGGAAGAGAGATTCGCTACAGGAAGAAGAAGTAAATACAACATGTCAGCTTGTCAAGAGGCAGATTGATAGAGATGAATATGAGAGATGAGAAGGTAAAAGAGTTTGGTCAAGTTGCACAGGTAGATATGCTATAGCTACACAAAGGATATGGGTGGGAACTATTTAGGAAGGAGAAGGCGTTGTGGCGCAAGCCGGTTCCTTCCTTCTTGGCAAAGCACAGTGTTTTATTGTGTGACATGAAATGGGCGAAGATAGATAGGCTGCGAGACAACGACTGCGAAGTCCCTAAAAAAAGAACAAAGTTCGGTATATTTCTAGGGTAATAAGGATGGGGTTATGTCGCTTTGTGACACATGAAAGAGAAAAAAAGTCTAGGATCTCAAAACGGATCGGATATATCTACCTGATATCAAGAAGGTGGGCTCGTTCTGCCTCGGAGACGAAGTTTTCAACGTAGATGACGAGTGGCTCTTTTGAGTATATGTGAATGGAATACGTGTCCGGCACACATCCAATCGTGTCGTTGATGCCCGGAATAGCAAGCATATCTTCTCGCAAGGCCGGTAACGGAGCGCGCACGGGAGCTTTCGCTCCGGGCTGCCAATACACCGCCAGCGCAATGACGGTAATGATGATAGCAGGGAGGAACATGGTGTTAATGTGATGATATCGATAAAGAGCAGATCGACTATAAGATAGACTATATATGTTGGACCAGCCTGCTCTGTCACTTTGAATAGAGCGAGAAATAGACGCTCGCTTCTTCGTTTTGAATATCCGATATGTTGTTGGTCGCTAATGTTTATCACCGAGCTGTGGCTTGTTGCTTAGTAAGCAATTCCTTCCCTGCTGCGAGCTTGACATCACGAAGAAAGTGGAGCTAAGTTCTAACATGAGGCTGATTTCTTGTTATGCTATTGGGTATCTTTATACTAATCTGTGATTCATTTTTCGTTTTTTCTATACTCATTGTGAACTGCCGCGTGGCTAGCATTAATTTGATATTCACCATGTTTATCATGATTATTCTCCCCTTTCGTTCGAATATTTGTCTGGTCTGATGTGAAAGATGGCCTGATTTTAGCTGGTGTGATTTTTTTTCATATGCATATGCAGACTGATAACAACAAAATCTCCGGATATGAAGAGATACAGAAATGAGTATGAAGATGACCTTGAAGTCATATTTTTTGTAAATTATGTATATCTGTATGTGACCTCTTGAAAATGACAGAATCACATGATTAACATCATCTGTAAGTCCTTCCGAGAACTTGTTCGCAAAGCTACAAATGTGTCTCTACTTATAGCTAAATCATATATAACGGATAGTCGGGGCCGTCTAAATCCCCGATCATGTTCTTACATATCGGGCTCCATGATACATGCTAACTACTTGTTTAGGAAGCAATCTGTAATGATGGCCCTTCTTCTACTGATACCAATACACTAACAGATGGCGATAGAGTTGCAGTGATTATTTGAGGATTTTGGATTCGGGACTAACGGGCAAAGTTATGCATGGTTCTTTATATGGAATTTTGATGACTGCTTGTTGCGGCCAGGCTAAGTCTAATATGGAGAAGAGACTTCTGCATAAAGCTAAATGTAGTTTAGCATGGGGGTATCCTGCATGGCTTGTATCGAAGAAGTAGAAACAAGAGCCATAGAAGGAAGAACAGGAAGGGTTAAGAGGAAGCGTCGACAGTAAGACTATAAGAGGAAACACCACGAATATCGAAGATGATTCCCAAAACAAATACAGCTGGCTAGCTTATCAAGCGCTGGTTTCCCCGCTTTGCCTCCGGTACATTATCTTCGTCTTTCGTTTCGGTAGTGGCTGAGATGAGATGATGTTCAATACAGATACATACTACTATAGCGAGAAGAGAAATGAGAGACAAGATAAATGAAGCAAAAAGGGCCCGGCATGCAGCTATTTCAACTAGTATTTGAACTCATTCAATTACCAATATGCTGATGTAGTCTCTTAGAAAAGCGGGGGGGAAGGGGGGGTAAACGAAAGAAAAACGCCCGGCGACGGTACGACTACTGGGAATTGTTACTGATATGTAATGTACAGATATATCATGTATATGTCTGTACAGCTATACTATCCCACGCGGATCGATAGTCGCAAAGAACACAAAGAATGTCAAGTAGATCCAAGACTAACACTATGATGAGAAGCCAACCCGATCTGTGCTCGATCAAGATACGGATCCACGCCTAAAACCTCAGAGTTGCAATTTGGGGGCTAATTTGGCCAGCAAATCATGAGATGAGTTTGAACTAGATAACTGTAGACTATTCTTTTCTCCGAGCAGACCCCGCGATCCGAACCATGGAGATTTGCCTAGGGGAAAATGATTGTTTAGATTTAGATTTGGATTTAGATTCCTTTCTGGTTATCGCATCTGCTTGCTTCCATATATGCTGGCTCTAATTAGCGAGATCCCGCGTAGGTAAATTGTTTATCACCTTTCGGTTTGGGGTGAGTTGGTGTGATTTGCTGGCGGGTGGTGGAATGAAGAAGAAGGAAACAAATCGTCAACTGCCAGATCTACATACAAGTTCAAGGGGGGGGCGAAGGAACAAGAAAGAAGAAAGAAGAGCCGTCATTGAATTAGTGATCGGGATGTGGATTTGTCCTTAATTCCAATCCGTGATTGGCTACAAAAATATGTAGATGTCACGGTAAAAAAGCGGCCCAATACGCCGCCTGATTAGGCAACGTTTCCTAGTTAGGCCTCAATGCAGCAATAAAAGGCATCCTTTGGGGCCGATTCAAACAGAAAATGTAAGAGTTGGTACAGTAGAAAAAACAAGACTCTCAAAGGCTTTGTTGCTTCCAGGGTTCCGGGTCTCGATGGCACTCTAGTTTCCCCCTGTATTAGTACTTTGCTGATATGTATCAAGGGCGCTGATGATGTGATGGCCAATATTTAGTCGTTATGTACGCAATATAACAAAGAAAGGACATGAGATGACATAGGACGACGTGTAAGACAACAATAAAAAATGTCACATCAGAATTTCGAGTAGAGTACAGGGGGAATCGGTAACTGACGTTCTAGAGCTGTTGGTCCAAGTCGTGATTTTGGCTCTCGGGAATTTATTGCTCGCCTGTAACGTTCTTGCTTCCCTCTAGATCTTAGGCTGGCCACCCATATTACGCGATCGGCATATCTTGGATCGCTTGGATACGTCTACAAGTGCATACATTGTGATATGTATGTGTACAGCATAGGGCAACTCAATATATAACGTGCACATCATATTACATACATTAGCTTTCACATATACATTAGCACCTTTGTAACTTCCACTCATCACAGACAGCCAAGATTGTGAAAGCCAAGAATAAGAATCTACTGAGCGGCCAGGTCTTGTTCTCTCTGGTCGTCAAGATCAATCTTCACTGACAATAGCGTCGCGTACTAAAAGCAAGGCAAGGCACGCTCCAACACAGACCAACGCTGAAGGAAGGAAGCATGAAAAAGAAAAAAATAAAATATAAGAAAAAAAGAGACAGTAGGGAGGGGCCTTGCTCCTGGTCTTATAGTAGCATCTTATTCTTCTTTTATATTCTACTTGCATGAAAAGTCCCATTAGCACTGGAGGTTGATGCCGGCAGCTACTCTAGCAATACACCATGGTCCTAAGAAGGAAGGAACGGTTCATGTTTCCCAAATTTGATTCTTTCCCTCATCTTGCACCTTGGCGCACCTGCCGTTTGGCTTTGTCTGCCCAGTTTTGGCGTGGGATATTGCCATTTTCGAAGACGAGGTTTTTCTACTTCTTTTGGGTTCTTTCTGTAGCTTTGTCTTGGGCTTTTCTTATTTGCTAACTGGAAACTCCCGCTTTCGATTTCTCAACTCCCAAACTGGAATCTGCAACAAGGCTGGGCCCTAACAGGATCTCACTAAAATCTCAATTCTCATCCACACATAAACAAACATTCATTCACTCAATATCCAACCAAGCCTTGTTCCATTTTATCGCCAGCCTCAAATTCCCGACGCCAGATCTGCATCTTCATCCCGCCTGCATATTATCTATCTTTAATCTAATCTCTTGATCGCTCCCCTCGCAGATTTAGTCCAGATTCGCGCACTCTTACGTCACTTAGCCTTCCAGAAGCCAGCCAGCCTTACCGTTATTATTTGGGGGGACACACACCGAGAGAAAAAAAAGAAGCAAGAAATAAATTACAAATACGGAAACACGGCTCAGATCCAATTAAGCCTTCTAACGACGCCTTGAGTTACTAGGCCACAGCGTCTTGTTTACTTGTTTGGCGTGCTCCCCGCCTCCCCTGAGAAGGTTCTAGGCTATCAAAATACAGCGTCACCATATAATCCGATCGCCAGTATCTTCTTCACAGCATCAAAAAATAAGAAAAATTTACCGAGAATTGTCTCGACTACAGCTTATCGTCTCTAGTTTTGGCTCAATGTAGTAAATTTCACACGGGATTTAGTTGACCCAGCGTCTTGGATCCTAGATCGTTGTTCTAGCCTATCAAAATAGTAGCTTGTGACTACCACCAGTATTTGGGGCTTGGCTTCTTCTTCTCCTTCTTCTTCTTTCTACTCCTGCTCCTACTTTTGCTGTCACCGACTGACTCAGTATTAGAGAATATTAGAGAACAACAAAGTCTATCCATCTCAGCCTGCTCTAGTTGTTTTTAATCCCAGGTACACGAAACATAATACAAGATTTAAGCAAGCCCAAGACAAGCCACCCCGTCATCCGCACTTATCAGCATTCTATCCTATTTTTTAGTTCGACTCAGTCACCCCGGTTGGTTTCCACTCTCTCTTGTTTTGCTCTGCTTTACTTCGGTTTCTGCCACTATACGCATATCAGCCGATTGAACCACGCCCACTCACTTGGCCCGTCAACCTCTCCCTTCGACCCAATCATCGTCAATCAGCGGTACAACATAGTAGAGGGAAACACGCGCTTTCTTGCACTTGCATTTATCTTTATTTTAAATCTTTTTCTTGGGGAAAGCCCTCCCTTCAACCGTACAGTTCATTATCACCCCATTTCTATCAACCATCACCCCCAGTAAAGTCTATTTGCTGAACCACTGGCCTGGCCCACCATCAGTTTTGACACCACTCGGCCCTAAGCCCAGCCGTTCACTCAGCTGTCAGCTCAGCTGTTAGCTCAGCTGTTCTACTGACCAGTTCTCTTGACACTCCGTACAACTACCATATTCGCACGCGTGCCTGTCTTGCCAGACTCTTCCTTGTCTTACCGTGGCGGTTTCGCCTTTGTTCGCCATGGACTACTTTGTCGAGAATGGAGAACTTGTGTCGTCCAAGAAGGGCATGCAGGTGTCTAAGACTCGGCACGGAGACCTCTGCTTTGTTAACTCCGTGCCAACTTCCACCAACAAAACCAATAAAGCGGCCGCTGCTGCAGGGCCCTCTTCTGCTACCACCGGCAATCAACAACCAACACAATCAGCAGCAAAACCAACGGCGGGCTTGTCGTCATTATCATCCTCTTCAGCACCGGATGACGCTGTTCCAGCAGCAGCTGGTGGTGCCTTCTCTGTCTTTTCGATCTCTGCTTCCGCCATCACAGCACAGGTGCCCGTGCCGCCATTAGAAGAACCCGATTTCAATCATGTGGCCCCAGTGCTTGCCATCCCATCATCGCGATCGGTCACGCTGCGAGTAGATGAAAAGAAGCCCGTCACCACTGCCGAAAAGATCGCACGCGCTCGGGCTAAACGCATTGAGCCAGCCACTGGCGTTCCGGAAACTGGCCTAATAGTCACCAAAAAGACGAAGAAGAAATCTGCCGCTGCCGCTGCCGCCGCTGCCGCCGCCACATCTTCCAACATGCAGGTTCAACAGTACAACAAGGGCTTTGGCAGCTTCAGTGTCACGCTGCCTCATCAAAACCGCTCATCGGCATCAGAACGCAACAAGAATCGCCCCTCTGACCAGGGCTATCAGCAGGTTCTTGCATCTCTACTCCAAGCCCGCCAGTTGGACAACGTCAGCAACTTTGCGCCATTATCGCCATATCCAACGCCATCTACCTATCACGCACCAGCGTGGCGTCAACTGCCTGTCCATATCAAGGCTAGCGACAACCACAAAATCCTTTTCCAACTGTACCTAGCAAGTATGCCCATTAGCATGTATCCCATGGAAGATATGTTGACGCATAATCCGCTGCGGGCATCTGAATTCTTTGAGAGCGTAGCCAAGGATCTAGGCAAGTTACACACAGTAGTCATATCAAGTGTACTGGTCGAGATGCATTGCCGCGGTATGAACCCACCACAGGCACTGACTTCGCTATCATTTTATCTTAGCCGTATGTGTGCTCTTGTCGGCGAAGGCCTCAAGGGCGGTGATGAGGCAGCAATGCGTGCTCGGCCGTACGTCTTGGAATGTATCGCTTCTATGGCCATCATCGGTGTAAGCATTCTTTCTTACTATTCGTTCTAATTACAAAACTAATCCCACATGTTAGCGTTTCACCGGCCACTATGATGATTGGCATATCCATATGAATGGCCTGAAGAGGCTTGTCGCTTCGTATGGTGGTATCAACTCACAGTCCATGGACTGGTATCTCGTCCACAAGCTAAGAAGGTAAGGCTTCATCCATCATACCTACTCCATGCCAGGAAGACCCAGTCCACTAACATAGCCATAATAGATCCGACGCTTTGGGTGCTGCCACTACTGGCTTCGCGCCATACTTGGACTACCCTCGGTTGTATCCAGATATATCGACCATCATCCCACAAGAAGAGCGTGATAGGCTACGCCAAGTAACGCATAAGTGTCTATCGACTGCTGGTGTTCTGCCTTGCGTTGTTCGTGCGGTCCAGAACCTTGTCGTGTTCAGCAATGCCATTATTATATCGAAGAATGCGCCTCCTCGAAAGGTTCTCTTCGATCCTCATAACTTTGTTGACGAGTGGTTCTTCGTACTCTATGAGCTTGTCAAATATCCCATATCACTTAGAGATCACTGCTCATTTTCTCAAATGCAAGCTGGTAGCCTAATGACGCCAAGCCAAACATCTATGGCTTCGGCTTCACCGGAAGTTATGGTATCAACCGTAGTCCCATCCAACTCATCGATCCCAGTTCCTCCAGCAACAAATATTTCTCCTCCGCCTCCTGTGCCGCCCGCATCTGCTCCAGAGACACTGTATGAGCTTCTTGACCTAATCTCGCCCGTACCAAGACTTGCGTCTATTCTTTTCCTCCATGAATTTATCCCCGAAAGACCACAGGCGCCAAACGGTCACGTTGTCTGTCTATCTTTGCTACGAGGCCAGATCCAGGCTATTGTTAATCATATCAAGACAAACTTGTATGGTCGCCGCCCGAATCTTGATTTCATCCCACAATCTGGCCCACGTTCCATGGCATCTATACGCCAGGTCCGGCCGGTACTGATCTGGGCTTGTATCATCGCGTATATCTACAACTACCGCTTCCCATTAGTTGGATATGACCCTTCGTTCCGTCCCACACCGGAACGGGCGGTCTTTTGCGAGTGTGTGTATCTCTTGTTCTCCGATACATCCGAGTTGCCTGTACCAAAAGATTCGGTGATGTCTGAGTTACTGGACTGGAATTACATTTCGCATTCTAGACTGCCAAAGACATCGGATGGATTCGTCCAATTGATGAGAACGGAGTATGCTGCCCAATTATCCGAGCTGTCGCCGTCCAGTTCACCAGAGGCTATGCCACTCCCTCTGCGTGGGGTGTCTTCATCAAGCGAACCTTGCTGAAAAAAGGGCAATAACCAGAGCGGCAACCTAAAGAGCACATTTCTTGTCCTCGTTTAGCTTTATAATCTAGTAGAATCTGGCATAGCCTTGCCAACCCTCGATGTATCACATATCTTTGCTGGCAACCGGATACAAAGTGTGGTTTCGGCCAAGTCGTGATGGCATTTGCATTTCGGATCGTTTGCAACGTACCACTTAAACTATGACATCATTTGTTGAGGCCGTCCTTTGGCTTGGATCTTAAGTTGCCTCTCTAATCAACCTGGTACCACATAATCTACCCCTTTCCATTTACCTCTTCACTCCCTTACTTCTTGCTGTGTAGCTTGAATTGCTGATGGAAGTCAGTCTTACTGCGGTCTACGGAACAGTATTTTCTCGGCCTGTCAGCAGTCCTTGCTAAATCACATCATATTGCACTGTTGCGAAGTTTTGTAAATAGTCTCCTTTTCAAGGCTAATATAGCCCAACATATACATATATATACTTGATGGAACCATGTATCAATAATGGCAGTTGTGTGCCTGAGTTTCCGAGGAATCCGATTATATATACATGTCAAAATATAAGAAACTTTACAATTACAACTTGTTTAAAGACATTATCTGTTATTTGCAGAAAAAAAAATAAGGCACTCCTTTTGCACAAGCCACTAAAACCGAGTCATCGGCATTTGTTCAAATAATGATATCTTTGAAGTGTTCAATATAAATAAAGCCATGATATCATGACAATATATAGAGTGAAAATTCAGAAGTTCGGCTAGATACACCATATATAGGTTTAATATCAATTTATTCTATAAATGGCACATTTTGGAATTTGAATGATGATGGTCTCTAGGAATAGATGGGAAAATTTAGTTGAAAAGCTGATTTGTCAGATTCTGAAGGTCAGAAAAGGCACTTTAGTGTTTCAATGAGGCTGATTTAGCTTATATATATGTATCTTTACACAATAGTGTCTTTCGATATAAGTTAGCTGGTACGTCATGACATGATATGTAGGTTGTTAGAGCTGCCACTTCACTAACCCTATTGCCACATAAGGGTTAATACAGGCTTGACATTTGCATTTTGTTTTCATCAATGTTTGTTTAACTCTTTCAGATTTTTACTAACAACAATATAACGAACCTAATAACGATCGCGAAATAAAAACAATAAACCGATAAGAGAAAAAGGGTTCCTATCTTATTATTGTAAAAATGCCCAACCATCCGTACTTCCCGCCGGATATCTTGATACCTGAATTTCAGCCCAATGAGTCTTCGTTGTTTTCAATTTCATTGACGTTTCTTGCATTTATTGGCCTGCTCGCTGGCATATCGATAGCTAGTTCTAAGCTGTTGAATCCTCAGATTAGGCTCGACGAGGTATTGACAGTGGGCTGGTTTATTTTGTGTAAGTTTTTTTCACGGAATACCGGTTCTCGTTATATATTGATCTTTTAAGATCTAGCTGGCTATGTGTATAATAGGGGGATATTTTGTATATACATAAGAGGGAATGCTAACTTTGTATTTACATATAAAACAGGCGGGTTTCTACACTGTTTTTTTGAAGGTAATCATCCTGAAACCCGGTAGTTCCTGATATCTCTACATCATCTTGACTTACTACAGTAGTCAATCTTCATGACAAGAGCACCGATCTGTCTATCATGAAATGTTGTGACGATGTATACTAACTTTGTGATTAGGCTATTTCGTCCTAAACCACACAAGTCTTGCTGGAAGTCAAAGTCTCTTTGCCCAACTATGGAAGGAATACAGCCTGTCGGATTCAAGATATCTAGTATCTGATCCGTTCATGGTATGCATAGAGACAGTTACAGCTGTTAGTATATCCTCTTCCTCTTTTAAAACTCTTGATCCAACCTGAGCAACCCAGGACCAAGCAGAAAGAAATAAGCCTTAGGTATATTTTCACTCTTTATCTTACACATGTAATATAGCTCGTCTGGGGACCGCTGAGCTTTGCTGCTGCTATTGCTATAGTTTTACGTAGTCCGCTCAAGTCTCTTCTTGTCCTCGCTGTATCGATTGGCCATTTATATGGTGTTACGCTATACTATTCAACATGTTATGCCGAGCATGCCTTTACGGGGAGAAGCCACAGTCGACCTGAGTTCCTATACTTCTGGGTTTATTATGCCGGCTTCAATATCCCATGGGCTATAGTTCCAAGTAGTAAGTTTATTTCTTCCCCCCAGGGCTGTCGTTATACATCATTTGCCTACAGCACAACATTATATATATACTGTGATGTTTACAAGGCGCCTGTCACTTCCAAATAGCCTTTCTATTTGCGTGATCTTGGTGTATGGTGTATGATTTGCCCTCTATTATCTTGAAAGCCTTTTAGCGACATGTGACGCTTGATTATTCCTTGTCTATACCTTCATCCAACCCTCATCGAACTACTCTATCGGTCGATCTGCAATTGCACCTCACAAATTAGTCCGTCATGTGGAATATTCTGGTGTGAGGCCATCTCAAAATGCCCTTGCTAACTGCGTCATCTGCGTTTGCACTTTGTCTCGCTCGACTTATAGTTCTCATTTGGAATGCTGGATGTGATCTTACTTCTCACTCGGCCGTCTCGGATCAGTCGAAGAAGAGGGTGTGAGAGTAAGATAAGAGCAGACGAGCCTACGCAATAATAACATCTGTATGGCTGACTATCTATCTACCTATATTAAGGATTAAGGGTGGATGAGCAAGGGGCAACTGAGTTGCCTTATTTATCACTATTAGCCTTCAGCGGCCAATAATCCATCCATCTAGCCTTGAGTTTTTTTATTTTAATTCAATTTTATGAAGGTGGAACTGGAGCTCTAATAGTTATGTAGCCTTGAGTTGAAAGGTGGTTCAATTATAAATCAGTACCTTGATTAACGAGTCAAGCTTAAGAATCAACTTGTTTCGCCTCGCCCACTATTTTAATCATGTCCTGGTCATGCTCTGTGTCTCAGTGAACGTTAAATCTGCTCTTGTTTGTTTATAGCAATGTTTGATATGCTGTGCAACTTGATAACTTGATGAAGTTTAGAGTAGGCTATACTCATCCAATACAATTTGTAAGGCTTATCCTTGATCACACCACCACGATGCCGTGAATTTCCTCTTGTAGTGGTTGTGTCGGTTAGAAGAGTGAAAAGGCATACATGGAAAGCCCTTCTTACGTTACGGCACAATAGGGGATAAGTCTAATCAACGGATAAACAACAAGAACAATAGATTAATGTATATAACGTTGAACGGAATTATACAATTTCAATAAAATAATGTACTAACTTCCTACATAAATGGGGAAAACCGTATGGGTTGTCAGAGATTTCATCGGTTGTTTCACAAGACTAGAGGACTTTGGACATGCATTATTAACATATATCATATAAGACTACATAATCTTCTAGAATTTTCTTGGTTCTTAAAAAACGGTGAAGTATATGGCATTAATATTACAGTAGTTGATTTGATTTGATTATAATTAACGTCTACCTAAATCACTAAGATCATACGATGCATTTAATACAGTAGTTATTTGACCATCTAATAATACAAGTACAACTGATATGATAACATGGCATGATATTTCTTTTGCTGAGTCACATAGTGTGAAAGTAGATGTATGGTGATAAGATTTATAGTCATAATTTGCTAATCGATATATACAGTAGGGCGAACACTTCAACAGAGGGATTTCCTCAGCAGCGAAGCGGCAAACAACTCACATATGGAATATGGCCAACTTAACAGCCCGGGTTGTGATTTGTGGGGTGATAGAATCATTTCCATTATGCAATGATGTTTTGTATATTGGAAGTTGATCTGTTAGATAGGGTTAAGTAGAAGATTTTCAAGATAAAACATAATTGTGATTTTGTAGTTGATATGGTTGCTTGAGGCATTAAGTAAATTACAAGCGTGTAAGTTGAGGTTGGTGATAAGATGACAGGTTACCTTTTTGGTGTAAGTACTGACTTCATAGAAAGGCAAAAAGGACATTCAAAATAAGAATAAATTGATAAGGCTCTGTCAGATTCACTATCTTGAATTGAGTTTTTTTGGGACTAGGCTGGTGCACAGTGTTTGAACCTAGATTTATAGTGAATGATGTATTAGTGAAATTGTATTCTAAGGCAAGAGGTCTGGAATAATAACGATAGAGACGCTGTAATGTGATCACAATAATAGTATACTGAAAATACTAATACAATTATTCAGCTTATGGGATACTGAGCCGATCCCAGAAGCCTTAAAAACTGTATAGTTATTCTTCATATTCATCATTATAGTGAGAAATCTTAGATGGTACGAATGGCTGATATCATTCTTCAAAATATATAAAAACTTTCGACTTACATATGTGCATACCTATATCTGTATATCGATAATATTTACTGGTCAACTACTCAAACGCCCTGCAATAAAAAGGGTGTCAAATCGGTTCTGAAATCCGAAGATGCAATAACTGTTTGCCCCCCCCATCTGCTGCATATAGATTGAGATATATAAATGTCTTGATCCGCCCATAGTAAGATATGTAACAATCTATCATTAACATATAAGACACACTTTTTTTCTCGCTTGTAGCCTCATATATGCACGATGATGGTACATATTTTACATGCATCTATAACGAGCGACCATTATTGAATGGAATTTATTAGTTGTAACTAATTGTAGTTTTATACCTATATCTATCGTATATATCATGTACTTGTGCTTGCATTGTTCTATAAATAAAGTTTTCGGTATTATGTGCTCACGATAAGATCCTTTATAATCATTCTGCTTTTTGTGATAGTCTCCTTTTGCTTAGTGATACATAGGATAGACGGTGTGACTTTGAAGTATTTCTATAGCTAAAATACTGCAACACGTCTGCATATACGCACCTCTAACATATTATCGAAAATGAGAACAATAGAGTGATAAGATGAATGGAGATTTAAATTAGTCAGGAGACAAAACCAATAATCCAACGTAATATTTGAGCAGATACATATATTTTGAACACCAAAGAGAGACAGACCCACGGTTTTGGACGGTGATATAAAGGAAATAAGAAAAAGCATATAAAGGAAGTAAAACAATAACAGATAGGGTATTCTCGATATGGCCCAAATAGAGCCTACTAAAGTTCAGAATAACAAATAAAGTAGTTGGTGATGGTGAAGGGGTCTAAGAACGCTAGAATAAAGGATATAGGGGAGAAAAAGATATGTAATCGAAATCAAAAAGAATAGACACCAATCCCAGAGCAAAAAAAATAAGAAAACTTCAACTTATTAACTTCAAGATAAGCCGTAACACCAAGCAAAGAAAGAGACCGGATATGACGATAGGAAAATTGGCTAGAACACACTACTACAGTCCATTACAGAAATGGACATGGCAATTGGCCGTGCGTTGTTGCGGTGTGAGATGTAAGGAAAAAAAACGACAACAAAACAGCTCCTCAAAGATGAGGCTTGGTTTCTATAAGCTTAGACGTAAATTTCAAGAGAAGCAATAAAAGAGAACAGTGTATATCGAACCGTACTATGCATCAAGCAAGGTGTAGCATAGCACAGCATAGTATATGCCAGCGCAACGCAGCACATATCGAGCCAGAAAATCGATAGACATGCTTGTGCTGTAGGAGGGATAGATATTCCATGCCGGAAAATTCTAATTTTTGGATTATTGGTAGTGGAGGCGCGGAAAAGCCGTCGAAATCTATGAATAAGCGTGATGAGAGGTCGCTTCGTTTAGTTGAGGTTGGTTGAGATCGAGCCGACCTGACTTTTTGTGGGATTTGGGAGGATGCAGGGCTAAAGATATGCAGAGCGCCACTTGTGATGTGACAATAAAGCTGCAAGCTGCTTCCCTTTTGTCGTACTTCACATGATTACATATGTATATGTATACACATACTGTAGCCCTGAGACTAGGGGTGCATGCCAGGATTTGGAACTCAGACGTTCTCGACATGAAAATGGAAAGATTAAGTCAAAGATAGGAAACTTGATATCGAACAGCTCTGAAGATGCTACGCCGCAGCACAGTTGAATGCTGTTTGGAAGACGATGGTTCTGAGGCGGCATGGCAAATTCGTAGGCTATGAGCACTGTGGCGGCGGAGGTGGCAAGCTGAATGATGAATCTGAGGCAATGACCTTGCCCGACGGCGGTCTGGGCGGTAGCAAGCCGGTATACATAATGATCGAGGATAGAGAGGGCGGCGGTGGGTCAATATTGCCGTCATTCGGAGGCGGGGGCGGCTGTGTGCGCCTCACGCGGAAAACCTTGTCACTAGACTCTTCAGCTATCCAGCGAGCCGTCTCGGAGACGGTGGCATCGTGGCCATGACAGGAGATGTTTTCACTGTGGTGGATACTAGGATTGCTGGGCTGCTGACGCTTCGAACCCGTAGAACTCAGCAAAGAAACCCCGTGTTGCAGAACATGGGTGGACGTAGCTGCAGACACCTGCGAGAGCAAACTAGTGTATATCGTGATCATTTCGGGACCGCTGGCGGAAAAGGCGATAGAATCGGCGTCGACGATGTGTACTGTCCAAATTTTTGTAGCGCGGTCTAACTCAGTGATCAAGTTAAATTTGGCGAGGCCATTGAAGAGAAGATTACAATTGCCTGTGGACGGGGATAACGGGTCAGTCAAAGAAATCAATTGACCAAAGAGGTTGATGATAGCAGACACGATAGATGTGGCATGGATCATATGACGATAATCGGGTTTTGAGATGAAGGGAGAAGGGAGAAGGGGATCAAACGCACTCTGGATTCTGTTGAACATGTACAACTCGTAACTTTGAGTAGGGGAAATGATGCCACTTTGTGGATTGATGGGAACTCGCATGATGAGAAAGAAAGAGAGAGGACTAGTTTAAGAGATCTTAATAGATATGTAGATTAAGTTGTGGCCTGGTGGTATAGCAGAGAAAGATCAAGGAAAGGAGATGTTATGGCAGTAAATGAAGCATTAGATTAGCGATGGACGAAATAAGTCACTTAGTTCGAAACCAAATAAAGATATGAAAGTCAAGAAATCAGATATTGAGGAAAGGAAAAAGAAATAAAAAGGAAACGACAATATCAAATAAAGAAGGACGCAAACAAGTCAAACAAATAACGAGACAATTGATGGAAAAGGAATGGAGTCGTTTTGCTCTTGGTTGTTTCTTCGTAATAACTTTTTGGCGACTTTCCTTTTAGGGAAAGTAAAAAAAAAAAAAACGGAGACGGCTGTTACGTCTCGAATGTAATAGAGATAACTTTTGGAGATATTTACAAGGAAAGAGCGCAGTTGTTCAGAAAAAAAAGACGACTGAAAGAAATGGTGTGTCTGATGTTGGAAATGCGAGGATAGCCCGGATATTATATTTATACTGCTAGCTAGTGATTTAAGTAGACGTTAAATATAATCAAATCAAATGACATAATGCTTATCATTTATTGGATAAGCGTGTCTACTACTTTGCTACTATTAACAGTTGTAGAGAAAGACAACTCTAGTACATTGTTTGCATCTTATGTATATCGGGGTAAAGGGGTGGGTGATCCAATATTGCACATCTTGAGTTTTCTCGTCGACATTGTATGTATCATTTTCATGTTATTAGAAAACTGCGTAAGTTGTCTTATTATCATATTCCATAAACTAATCAAGGCTAAGTAAAGTAGACAAAGCTGCATCAAAGCCTCTCTCGGCTTCGAGATTTTTAACAGCATGCTCTAATTGTTCTTGCGTGTCTCCTGTTTCTGAAACTTGAGCTAGACGATATCAAATCATAGATAGACGCTATTTATTCATGCACCATATATCAGCATATGTATGTACATACATATGTACATTACTTTACTACTCAAACTGTATTTCTCTCTCTATATGTACGTACTCGTCTGGCCTAGAAGCACAAACAACTATAAGATCCTTGTGCCATCATATTTGATTTATAAAGCTCGGCGCTCATGATGTGATCTTATCTATCAAAAAAAAAAAAAAAAGAAGAAGGCGGGAATTGCTCGGGAATTTGTTGGGGAACTACAGCTAGTCAACCACTTCTTTTTTTTCCTTCTAGATTATCCTTCGATGTGTTATTCTATGCCGTGATTTTCTCGTCTCATCTCGTGTTTTTTTGTTCCATTCTCCATTGTTCTTGATGATTGATTGTGTCGCAAACAAACAAACAAAAAGACATCTAATTACTTGCATTAAGAATCTGAGCGTAGAAAAAACGGAAGCCAAGTCGTTCGTCTGCTTCCCTAATACTTCTATCTGACTGCTCTATTGGCCGTGTTCTTTTTTACCATCTTTCTATTATTTCTTTGGCTTTGACTGTACCGAACTCTGACTGATACTGCGTGATCAAATACATTTTACTTTTTCATGTTACATCACAAAAAAATCGAAGGCGGGCAATATACATATATAACGCTAGTTGTATTAAGAAGGTTGGATGGAACAATAGTGTTACTGCAGAATAAAGGCCAATACTGAAATAGAATGACTACATATATATATACTGATAGATATACTGAAGCCCACTTGAGTTGTGTGATACCTTAACGGCAATGCTTTTTATATGTACATATATAATCTGGCCGATCTCTAATAATGCCATGTGTGTACAATTATTTAGAACAATGTAACTATAATAAATAACTTGGTTAGATATAATAAATTACGATTGTATAGTAAAGTTAGAACCTTAAAATATGGTTAACAGGCTAACTAATTTTTCTCATCGAAACCATGTCACAAGACCTCGTCATGATTTTGGTTCACCGTAGAGAAATTGCGTAGGCTGTAGACTATATATAACGTATGTAACTATAACTATTTATTGTACAAGACATCATAAAAATAGATCAGAAGTGCAAATATCAAAGTTTAACTCCTAAGCTAGGAGAGAATTAGAAAGAAATATAGTTTGTTATCATAAATGAAGGTCACTTAGATCTAAGCATATTATGCCAATATATGTATGTGTTAATAGTATCATGATGCCAAGATTATGATAGTAGCTAAATAGGATTCTTCTCGATATTATTTTCCTTTACCACCTTACATTTCTCTAAAAACCAGTAACATGATAGATTCCGCTTTCAACCATTTCTATACAATATCGTCATTTCCGTCTATAGATCAGTTTGAAGCCTCTCCAGGCGCGCCGTCACTGCCTCAATTAGTGCTGTCTCGCGTGCCAGCATCGTCTTGACCTGTTGCAACCTCGTCCTACGCAGTTCAGGCGGGATTCGCAGATCCGGTGTGCCTGCTCTAGCAGGACTCTCCGTACCTGCCACAGACGGCGACGCAGTTCCAGGAGCGCCGGTTGATCCACTACCCATAGTCGACGGCAGTGAGATCACAGAGGCTCCAAGACTAGCTGTGCCTGACACTGCCGAGACAGCCCGAGCATCTCTCTGCTCGTGGTCCTTGATTAAGCCCTTAGCTTCGGTGAGCAACTCGTCGGCTAGCTTGTCTACAGTACCCATTCGTTGCCATGGCTCCGTAATGCGCGTGTTCTTGCGTGGTGAGAAGAATGAAGATGACATGGATGCCGATGGCTCTGCTGAACTACCAAGAATCCGTGTCTCGAGACCGGCCACTTCATCTACAAAGGCGCGCTCCTTGATACTTAGCTCTCGTCGTGTTACGGAGTTAGCATTCTTGCGTAGTGCCTCAAGACGCTCGGCAAGTCTAGCTTGACGCTCGCGCGCCTCAGCTAAGCGGGCGTCGACACGAACTTGATCACTGCCTTCATCCGAGTTGACAATCTTATCGATACGTGCCTTGATTTCCGCAGCTTTAGATAATTGCTGGCGCATCTCTGCGTGCATCCGATCGCACTTGACAAACAGATCTGACGCTGCTAGACCTAGCGAATGTGTTTCATCGCTCAAGATCTTGTGCACATCGGTCAGCACCTGAAGCGTCATGGGACTGAGACGAACTTCCTGAGAAATTGTGAAGCGCTGGTTTGATGACTTTAGGCGGTCTAGGTACATGGGCAGGATCGATGGTTGATCAAAGGCGTGCGAGGGTGTGTAAGCAGGGCGAGGCTCGTATGTGAACAAGGGTTGTGGCGAGGGCTCGTCCTTTGGCTCCTCAAGATCTACATTCTCAGGGGACTCTTGACGAACCAAAGCAAACTCCTCCTCGGGTAGCTCAAAAAGCAGGACGACGGGTTCGTAAGACGTTGCTGAGATGATTCCATAGCCAATATCAGGGTCATTAACCGCAACAGAGGCAGCAAGCTGGCTTGACGACGTGGACGGCGAGTACATGTACAAGCGCTCACGCACTGAGTTGTGGCCATTGATAAGTAAGCCCATGCGGAACTCAGAACCAGCACCAGAATCCTGTAGCTCGCTGTCCAGGCGGAACACCCACGGCGCGAGAGAAAAGTAGGTAATGCCAGCATTGTGCGTGACGTAGAATGCATACTTGGAGATGACGTCAGGGCTGAAAACTGGCCAGCTCTCGGAGCTAGAATCAGCAGTGCTCATGCTGTCCATGGCCTGATATAGAAGCAAAGTCGGCTCAGGGAGGTCACTCATCATTCTACCCAGGCGAGACTTATTTTTGGCTGGCAACCACTGAGCCTCCACACCTTCAACATCCAAGCACACTTTAACTTGGCCACCCGTTGATAGCAAGCAGATAATAGTAAGAGAGAGCCCCTCATTGCCGGTGTCTTCAACCTCCAGATCGACATCTTCACCATACATGAGGTCATCGTTGTCAATCTTAGATCCTAGAACCAAGATATCTGTATATTCAGAATCGATATCTTCCTGGTCTTCAAGATCCGCGCAGATATTGAACGGGCCTTGTAGGCGAGGGCAAGACCCAGGCTTTGCAGGCCGGTTGAACACCTCGATTGGAGGCTCGCCCGGGGGCCCTTCTAGAACAGTGGGCTCTTGTGCATCAATATCAGCCATCCAAGCAACTTGTTGCTGAGCCAAGAGCTTCTCATATTCGCTTGCTTCGGCATCGTCTTCCACACAACCAAGCTTTTCAACAATAAAAACGGATAGAGATGGAACTAAGGTAGGCGGCGCAGACCACTTTTCAGGCAATAGAGGGCACAAAGCATAGATGTCGCCTTCGCGCATGGCAATCCACAGCGTGAAGGGAGACCATCCGCCCGAGTTCCGCGAAGCAAAACTAGCAGAAGCCACTTCCATCTCGAATGAATCAGGTGAGAAGCCGGTGTTGGTCGCAGAGACGGATGAAGAGAAATTCTGGTCAAGAGCAACACCATCAGCCAGTCTCTTGAGGTCAATATCAATGGTGGGCTGATCAAATGACCACCGGTCAGCCAGAGAAAGTTCCCATACACGCACAATAGCGTCTTCGGATACAGTCACTAGACAGCCTCCATCTACGCCTAGAGGATGCCAAAGCACCGATGCGATGGCAGATTTTGACGTCACATGGATCGTAGGGCCAAGAGTCCAGATCTTGGGCTTGATGGGGGTATTATCGGTAGAGGTCAGATGGGCCGAATCGGGAATGACCATGATATGGCAGGTGTAGGAGGTGACCACGGCAAGATAGTTTCCATTGGGCGATAATGTGAGCTGTCGGATCTCGTCTGCCACAGGGGCCTTGATGATCTATTACAGCAAAGCAAGTTAGTCTAGAAGAAAATGCAATGGTCACCAATTCATGAATGAACTTACTCTAAAGCCACCCGTCTGGTCGTCAGAGCTGATGATAGTCTCGTCATCGTCCTCGCGCTTTATAGAGACACTCCGGCGTGAAGGGCGTATCCGGCGGTTCTCATGGCTGTCCTTGAGGTAGGCCAAGTCGCCCCAGCGTATCTCGCGGCCATTGGCAACGAACAATTCTGTTCCACGTCTAGCAATTGTACGGCGAGGACCGGTCTGGGCTCGACGGTTTGTCTTCTTCTTGGTGACATAAGGCGAGCTAGGCTCTGAGCTGGCAACAAACAAGGAATTGCCTACAGCACCAGGCGCCAGATATGACGGCGTGTAGCCCTTGACTTTGGGCATCACGTCGTTTTTTTTGTGTTCGATATTGATGAGTGTAGATGGAGATATGATGTCGTCACCCAAGACGATGATGATGTAATGGGAGAACGACGTATTAAATGCGCCGATATAGTCGCAAAGTTGGTATGATAAGATTGAAAGAAAGAAGAGAAGGTAAATAAAAAATGTGGTAGAGCTACTTCAGTTTAGGTAAAGCTACTAGTAAGTAGTTGCTAAGAACGGAAAAGTCCAAAAAAAATAAATAAAGGAAAGCACAACAACCGCCAGTTTTGCTAGGCTGTCGCAAACCGTAATGGAGAATTGCAAATATAAAAATTATTTACGAGCTCGAAAGTCTGCACGGCGTTCTTCACTTTTTAGCTTCCAGCAGGAAGCTCTGGCTTTGTAGAAACTTACGTCTTTGACCTAAAGAGAAACAGAATCTAGGCCTTCTAACAGAGAAAGAAACGCTACTATTAACTATACCGTAAAAAAACAGACGGCCACCCTTCGCGTTTGGATGCAAAAAAAAAATATAGCCCCCCAAGGCTTCAAAATCACAAGATTATCCGCTAATCATCCGGGCCTTTACAGCGCGTTTTTAGTTGCCGTTTCCATAGCAAGCTTATACCAAATAAACCTACTAATATTTTCAAACACAGCTCTAAAATCTCCAAAACAGCGCTTTCAGCCTTGTCCTTTCGCACCCAACTTTTTCTTTCCACTATCTTTTTATTACGAGCCGAAAAGAAAAGACAATAAGAACCATCTTTCTATTTCAACCATACAAACATAAAATCTAATACAATGGCGCCTACTCGCAATACTGTGGAGCGTATGGACGTGCCCAGCGCTTACTATCTGAGTAAGGTGAGTAGCTTCGCGCAAAAGAACCAAAAGAGAAATACTAGAATCATATTTGCAGGCTTAAATTTGTCTTTTCGGTAGATGATTGCGGTCCGGTGGGAAGAAACATAGCAATAGCTCGCAATTATAAGATACAGTAGCTAACTATTATCTTGCGCTATGCGCATCTTACCCACTATAGTCAAAGAAGAGACACCACAGAGGAGATCGTGATACTCCCGAGCCCAAGCCCGAACCTACAGAAGATCCTCTTGCTACCTCTACTACGCTCTATGTTGGCAATCTGTAAGTAACACTGCATCTACCCACTGGCCTTCCAAGTCAATGCCTCTAACCCTTCTACTTCCTTACAGGTCATTTTACACCACTGAGGAACAAGTCTACGAGCTCTTCAACTCTGTCGGCGAAATCAAGCGCATCATCATGGGCCTAGACCGTTTCACCAAGACACCGTGCGGTTTCTGCTTCGTCGAATACTACACCCACCAAGACGCCCTCGACTGTATGAAGTACATTGGCGGCACCAAGCTCGACGAGCGCATAATCCGTACCGATCTCGATCCAGGTTTCGAAGAGAACCGCCAGTTCGGTCGTGGCAAGTCTGGTGGCCAGGTACGTGACGAGTACCGTGAGGACTTTGATGAAGGTCGTGGTGGTCTAGGCCGCTCGCTACAGGCGGAACGCATGCGCGAACATGAACGCCGCGGGCGTGAGACGGAGCAGGACTATGAGAAGTACAGCTAAAGTCATTGTAGTCTTTCGATATGGAAACATGGGGAAGGGGAATAATATCTACTCATTATTACTGTGTAATGATCGGCGGAATTGGAAAGGGAAAAATGGGCTGTGGTATATATCCTCATAATTGGTTCTCACTTGCCAAGCGACACATCTCGCATGCGCTTGAGTCAGTTGAAACGTCATGTTACAAACATGAACATGAACATGGACATGTAGGTGGGCGTCTTGATCTTTTTTTGTTTTTCTATTGTTTATTGTCTTCGTTCTGGTGTGGACGAAGAAAGGCGTTTCGACATTGGGTTATGTATATAGAACAAGCATGAATTTGAATCTAATATAAAGTCAGATCGCTTCCTTTTGGTAGCCATGAGAAATGGCAAAAACAAAAAACTAATGTAGAAGGTTCCAAGGGTTTTCTGGAACTATATATATGTATGGTGGTAATGTGATGATACAAGGCAGTGAGTAAGTGGTATAAGTAGTCAAACTGCTGTGGAAAGAAATAAGAGGAAACAGAAAGAAGGGAATGAAAAATAGTCTGCAGTGGAGCCATTTCTATCACAGAAAATACTCAAAGGGCAACTGCTGCTAAGATAAGCCCTTGACATGTTGATACTGATATTCGATAAAGGTACTGCCGATAATGCAGTTTTGGTGTTGTACAGGGCATTTTTTGTTCAGCATATGTCATGACAAGCCAAACTAGGAATGGCCTTTTCTAGTCCTCATGATAATATAGACGCCAGTAACTTGACGGACCGGAAGGCAGAAGTTTGATATATGGCGGTTTTATGTGAGGTCTACAAAAGAGGTATATATCCCGAGATACACTTCTTAATAACCAGGAGGGTTGACACGCTGAGAGATTCTCGTCCACTTGGGCAACTCTGTAGACAAAAGATATTAGCAAAACGACCAGCAACACAACATCATACGCTCTCGCACATCATTACACATTAAAACCCCTCCGGAAAGAGCTACCACCATAGACTTACTATGAACTCCCTTACGATAGCCCTTTACCTTGCGGTCGAACATGGTGTATTTGTCGCGAGGCATCATCTGTTCTTCCTTGGGCATATCAGCCTTCCAACGCTCCAGGGCTGCCACAGTCTTTCCCTGTTTCTGCATCGCCGCATCAAGAGTATCGATGATGCCGTCAACGGCCCGGAGACGCTCGCGGTGCCGGCGCTTCTGGAATTTGGACAGACGCCATGGAATCTTCCATAGTAGACCACTAGAGAGCGGGTTGGTCATGCGGAACGCTCCAAACATATTGTGTGTGTGATTATGATGTGTATGTGTGGTTTCTATAGGCGGGATAGTATTGATGCAATGTCGTCGTCGTGTTTATGCTTGCGATTTTGGTGATGCGGAAGCGGGGTGCTTCTTTCCTCCTTGTCGTCGTTGTTGTGTGATATACAGCTGCAATTCGAAGGCTAATAAACTGGCTCTTGCTGTTCGTTTCCGACACAATTCAATTTTTGAGGCTCCGGGAAGTTGACAACAAAAGACTTTTGTCACGATAAACCCAGCCAAGTAAAAGATTCGAGATTTGATAGAAAAGTCGTCCCTCTATCAAAAGCCAGGCTTGAAGGTTGCATGAAAAAATGGGCTTGGTAGCCAATCATAGGACGATAAACGCGGAAAAGCATCAATTGAGATTTCTCCACTTCCAAGTTGCTGTATAGAGAGCCGCTCTTTACTTGTCCCAAAATGCTACAGATAGGCCGATAATTGATGATCACAAGTTTTAAGTTGTGCGCTCTTTGAATCTATCCAACCTTTTTTCTCTCTTCATTTCAATATATCCTTTAGTTTTAATTCTAGTCGCCAAAGGAAAGACGCAACGAACTCAAAAACTCATAGGCCCACTACAAGCTTGACGACACCAAGTAGCTCAGAAGCTCAGATCCGATATCCCCCCACAAACAACGACAACAACATCTTCACTTTTAAAGCTTAACTCGAAAAAAACACCCGATTTCCCTCTTTCTATAATCACCTAAGCTAGTTAATATCTACACTATGTCCTATTACTTTGCTATCGTCGGCACTTCTGACAACCCCCTCTTCGAGTTCGAATTCGGTACTTCTAAGCAAGGCGGCGACGGCACCCCACGCTTCAACGAGCAACTCTACCATCTCAACCAATTCGTCCTCCACAGTAGTCTAGACATTGTAGAAGAGCAACAATGGTCAACCGGTCAAATGTACAAACAAAATATATATTTCTCTTCCTAGAAACATACCTCTTTTTCTATATGTTGACCTTTTCCACGGCGCCATGAACTATATACCAAAACTAACCAACCCGGTCTATCTTCACTAGGTACCTTAAATGTATCGATCGCTTCTTCAACAATTATGTTTCCTGCTTCATCACCGGCGGCAACGTCAAGTTCTTATTACTTCATCAACCCACACAAACGACATCATCTTCACGACTCTCAGCCGCCGCTGTCGGCGCTAACCCAACCAGCGCCGCAACCGAAGAAGCCATCAAGAGCTTCTTCCTCGAAGTCTACGAGAATTGGGTCAAGGCTATCATGAACCCGTTTTACCAGGTTAATACCCAGGTGACAAGTCCGATATTCCGTCAAAGAGTCGCTGCTGCTGGTCGTAAATACTTGTAGAAGATATCAGATGGATTGTAAGAAATTGGTTTTCTATAATGATTTGAGAGGTTTGAGGGTATTCTTTTGGGCTGTTTTTATTTCTTTATATATTCACAATCATATGGATGGCATCGGAGTTTGGGATATGGTCTATTTCGGTAATTGGACATTTTTCACATCAAGTTAATCAACAAAGAAAGCATGAATATGCAACGTCAGCTCGTGGTTTGAATGAATGTTACTGATTGGTTATTTGTGATATCATAACGTCAAGCGGTCACTTAGTTAATCATGAATAAGCCATCAGTTGTTCTGATAGTGAAATGTGCGTATGAACCTCCTCCCCCATAAAAGAAAAACGTCATTGGTGTAGAATATTGCAAAGACAGAAATAATAGCACGGATAAACAGAATCGGCGAGTCAAAGACTTTAAGATAGACACTTGGTGATGATGTTAGGATGTGTTTAAGAGGTTTCTCTTTCTCGTCGTTTGAAAGGCCAATGTCCGCCTCATAGAATAAAAAGGCATAAAAACAGTAACTGGGGCAAATAAAGAGCTTGACTTTCTAATCTGTCACTCTAGACGGGGAGAAACAACAGCAAGAAAAAAGAATATCACGAGACCGTCGGGGAGAGCGTTGAATGTAAAGCAAAAAAAGAACAGCCGTGTAAACATAGAATCGGTGAACGACACGTTTAACCACCAAAACCGTACAGGGTGCGGCCCTGGCGCTTCAGAGCGTAGACAACGTCGAGCGAAGTGACAGTCTTGCGCTTGGCGTGCTCGGTGTAGGTGACAGCATCACGAATGACACCCTCCAGGAAGGACTTGAGGACGCTACGGGTCTCCTCGTAGATCACTACATACAATTGTTAGTATTGTGAAGTATATCACGATAGTTGTCGATAGAATGTAACTTACTAGCAGAAATACGCTTGACACCACCACGACGAGCGAGACGACGGATGGCGGGCTTGGTGATACCCTGAATGTTGTCACGAAGAATCTTGCGGTGACGCTTGGCGCCGCCCTTGCCAAGACCTTTGCCACCCTTACCACCTGAAGAGAGAATGAAGCGTTAGAATGATTAAGCATTCATCAATGATAGATGACGTTGAATATAAACAACAGAAACGAGGCTGAAGGATATCGGAATCAATGGCCGAATATGGCGTAAAGTGGTGAAGCGAGGCTGACGGCGCGTCATGACGCGACTAGACCAACTATGCTTATGACGTGATGCACGAATTGACATCGGGCGCCGAAAAGACAGTGACAGATAATGGAGGGAGGATGATAGAATACTTACGGCCAGACATGTTGATAGATTGGTGATACTTTAAGTGTGGTGAAAAAAGAATTTGTTGCCGAAGTCGTGAGGCTTCGGAGTTGTGATAATTTTGGTAGGAAATCGTTTTGCAGGGTAGAAAAACAATAGGAAGGAAAAAGAAAGAGAAAAAGAGGAAAAGGAAAGAAAAGAGAGAGGGGGAGATGTTTTGGGCGGGAGAACGACAGGTCGGGGCAGGAGAGCAATAAATACACTTCAGGGGCCGTCAGAGTAACCAGAATCAGTCAAAAGTCCTGCCTGCCAATAAGTTACAGTAGTTTTTACTTCCTGGTTGCCTTTTTCCACGTTCAAAATAGGCCAGTAATGCTATCCAGTTCCAGTCTTTTTTTTTTTTTTTTTTTATAATTCCTGCTCTAGGCTGGAAACTCAAGAGGCAGGAACCCAGAAATCCAAACAACATCTCTCTTTTCTCTATAGTTCTATGAACACAATAAGATACCAAAACATACGATTTAAAGCCGCTTATCATGCATGATATATCATATATGCGACAAGCCAAGTTCTATTTGCTATTGTAACATATTTCTGAAATATAATTTCATCTTCCTGTACAAATAAAAGCACATACATATTAGTATACATAACAACAAAACCCATTCAAGACGGTCAGCCTCTCAATAAGTCACGCTATGCCCAGTTAGGAAACGCGCGTTAGTGTTTTCTTCCTATAAAGTACCCTCAGCACCTCTTTACGCGTGGAGCAGTACCTACCTCATCAGGAACTATTAGACTCAGCCAATGAAAAAACGTGTCCTTCATAGCTACACTATGGAACATGTATCACTTTTCATGGCCGCCGTAAATATATTGAACTTTGAGTGAGAAATTTTCGAATAATTCTAGAAGTATTTACTAGTATCGCTGTCACAAAAGAAACATCTATATTCTGACTTGCCATGTAACAGTCAACGTCCTCCTTCTCAATACAAAACGGAAAACTGAATGAAACTAGAATCAGTACCAAATGGGAGCCCCACTATTCGTACAGCCAATGATAAAACCGACGTATTTTCCTATTTCTACAGTGTGTGGTACAGTGTATGGCCGCCCATTCACACTAGCATCACTTACGTAAGCGGCTAGAACCCCAACGTCATATGCTCGAAACTTGTATGACAGGAACTCAGTATCATGTTTCACTACATAGAAAAGCTCTAATGAAAGCTCTAGTAGATTTGCTATAAAATATTGAAATCAATATCTATGTTTACTCCTAATCATCATAATAAAACACGTTAAACAATGTAAGTCATCCTACTTTTGTACAATTCTTAAGCTACAACTACATCAAGATGTTCAACTCTTCTTGACGTCTATATGAGATAATTGGAATATTATTTCATGTAATCTCTATCAACGGCGCTTTGAGCCACCTATATATTCATTGGTCGTAAATAGCATTTATATCATTTCAATTTGGCATAACATACATACATGATAGTTAGTTACAAAACACGGGTGCCCTTTATACTAACAACACATCCACTTCGGAACTAAATGATCATAATATCGAATAAAAATTGCTTCGAGCAGCTCATGCCACACAAAAAAATCATATATATTTTGATAGTTTTCCCTGTTCCAGGCTGTTCCAGGTATCGTAGAGAGAAATGCTTGCGGTTAAGATGAATAAAATCGTGAAATCCAGGTGTGAAAATGGAAGAAAAGAGGCATCCCATAAAGAAATGATGCGCGTGTAATTTTGTGTCATAGAGATCCCGGTCGTCTAGATCACCGCTGGGTATATGCATAAGAAAAAAGAAGGAACGGGAAGAAGGGTTATGAGGAGGGGCAGAGGTGATAATGATAGGTAGGATAAGAGACGAAAGAGACACCATATAAAGATGAATGTCTAAGAAGATAGATAAAAACGATTCCGCCGGTAGAAAAAGATAAGAAAAAAAGAAATGTATCCCAAAAAAGAACCAGTCGCTAAACATAAATTATGATGTCGTACGTTGCCTCGTAGAAACATGCGAGGATTTCGATGTTACAGCTAGGCAATAGAGTCGTCCATCTGAATATCCTCCTCGAAGCTCTCAATAGCCTCTTTAATTTGTAATGATGCCTACAAAATATACTGTTAGCAAGGATGAAATGTTTTCCTTTGCAGATGAAAATACAATATGGACGAACCTTGGGGTCTAACGCCAAGGCATTAGTAAAGTGCCGTACGGCAAGCTGCTTCTGGTTTATGTTTCTATACAATTTACCAAGCAGAAAGTGTACGGGTGCTTCATCTGGAACCTGGTCTTTGAGAATGAGAAGCTCTCTTCTCGCAGCTTCCATCTCACCGAGAGTCATCAAAGCACGCGCTTTCTTGTACCGTGTGTCAGTAGCCTTGGGGAACAATTCAGTCGCTTTGCTGTAGTAATGAAGAGCCTCGGCGGGGTTCTTTTGCTTCTCGAGAGCGGTTCCAATTGCACATAGTAATACCGGATTAGATGGATTAATGGTGGCGGCAATCTGGTAGTGCATAAACGCACGATCAAAGTTTCCTAGCTTCCTGTATACCTGACCAATACCAAAGTACGCCTTGTAGTGGCGCCGGTCAGCAGCAATGGCTTGGCGATAGGCAGTCAGTGCCTTTTCATACTCTTCGTTATCCATGTGTTCATGGCCTTGAAGCGTAAAGGCATAGGCAAACTTCGGGTTTAGCTGTGTTGCTCGTTTGAAGCAACGAAGGGCTTGCTCGTGGTCTTGGGATAGCGACCAGGCGTTGCCAAGAGAACACCACGCTTCCGGTGATAACCAGGCTGCATCTATTAGCTCATGGGCCAAGAAAGACAAATCAGTTTCCCGCTTGAGCTGCCATAAGATTGTGGAGTACAATTCCATATCTTTGAGGCGAGTAGGTGCGACAGAACGGAGCTTTCTAAAGCATTTCTCAGCCTCAATGAAAGCAGACTGTTCAAGCTGCGCCTTTCCAAGATGGGAGAGAACCCATGGTGTCTCTTGCTGAACTTTCGGGATGCTTTGGAAGGCATGTACAGCGTCAGCTGACTTAAACTGGGACAGATCGTAGTACCCAATTGCGATTTTCCTGAGAAGGTCGAGAAGCCATTTGAGAGATTCTTCGATCTTAGCTCTGTCAATCTCAGGGGCCCTAGGTACAGCAGCAAGCGCTATATCTTTATCCTTGATGGGTCTTGCTGCCTCAGCTAAATCTGTGTCCATACCCAAGTCCTCAATGGGCTTACGGTTTCCGCTAACTACTCGCCCAACGCTAGAGCCAATGCGCTCCGGCCGCATGAGCCGAGATATCGCAGGTCTAGGTTTCTTCAATTCTCTAGAAGTGTTGGCAGTAACGGAGGCGTTCGAATTGGACGCGGTCGGTCGGAACATGTTAAGCCTAGCGCTTCGTCTCTGTGGCGCTGCTGGCGCATCGTCTTGAAGGTTGTTCACGGCAAATGGTTGACGGACTGGATGTCCAGTGACAGTCCGTTTCCGTTCAGCCGCAAACTTTGCAGAGGTTGATGATACATTAGGTGCTTCAAAAACTTCGACAGATTGCTCGGCCTTATCTTGCGATCTTGTGGCGCGTTTAGTAGCACCAAGTCGGTACATCATTTTGGAGGGTGGCTGATCTAGAGAGGATTCCATGTGTTGATTCCGGAGACGTCGTGCTGGGCCCTGGGGCGCATCAGCAAAGCTTCCCCGTGTAGCTTCTGAGCTGTTGGTTGGTGGTGGTGTTTCCATGCCTTCTGAGCTAACCGAGCTATTCGTGTTGGTGTTTGAGTTGGAAAACTTGGAGCGAGCAGCTGCTATCTTCGACAAGAAGTCATTGCCCCCGTTTTCAGACTGGTATACACCAAATCCGGTCTCGGGAGGTCGTATGGAGGTTTCGAAGGGGTCGTGTGGATCAGAGGTGAAGCTCTTAGTATTTTTGCGAGTCAGGACAGTATCAATGGGTTTCGAGTCGTCAACGTCCGGATCGAAGCTATGCAATAATGGGTCGGTCATCTTGAAGATGTTTGGCACTCGTACATTAACGCCTAGATTGCACAAACCAGTAAAGGCATCCCATTGCATGGGATTTGCTTTCAGGGCTTCCTCAAAGTAATTGACAGCCTTCTTCTTATCGTCATAGCCCTGGTAAAGCTTCCCTAGTAAACAGAAGACTGAGCTACTGTCTGGTTGGGGTGCTCTAATCGAAGGACTATGTTGTCCGATACTACTTCGTTGAGTAACGATACTGCGAATCTTTTCGAGCGCATTGATGCCATCTCGCCAACGCTCTAATTGTAAACATGCTTGCGCAAATATCCAGGCGGCGTTAACATTGGCGCCTCGTGCAGCATGGCTTCTACTAACTTCGTAGGCGCTCCGGAAATCGCCAATGCGATAATGCGCTAGAGCAACTAGATATGATGATTCTGGTGATCGGGGGTCTTGGGCACTGAGCTTCTCGGCAAAGAAAAGCGCGTTGTCATAGGAGAAATTGTCGAGGTGGTAGTAGACGATCTGACGTAAACAGCCAGAAATGGCTGTATTCGAAGGCGCCATCGCGAATGTCAGTTAAGACAACACAAAGGATTCAACAATGCGCTATCAGTTCCGAGCCATCAGAAACGATGCAGACAATGTTATGGAATTTCGTTAAGTGAATATAGGACGATAGGAGCGCGAGTGTAGACTTTTCGGTGTTGTCGGCAGACAATTGTATTTTTATCGGACAGAGGCGACTTTTCGGTTGTCTGATAGTCTCGCAATAAGTGTTAAGTGTTTTTGTAGGTAGGATCTCTTGTTTATCAGAGCTACGTCGCTTATGTTGTCTAGAATTATGGTGTCTTTTATGTGGCAAAAATATATGTTAGTACAAGTCGCAAGACGAACGGGCCCTAAATATAACGCCAGAAATAACGCCATAAAATACGAACATTGGAGGGTTCGCAGAGGGCAAGATGAAAAGATAGAAAATAAGGAAGCTAGGCGAGAGACTAAGCTGAGCCGCACCGTTGAGGTCTAAGAAGGCAGAAGCGGCGTACGTAAAGAGAAGATGCAAAGTAATGTATGCGATATAACCACGAAAAGAAAAAAGCAAAAACGGGTAAAAGGCGACTAATGGCACATGGGCAGCAAGGGATCGAAAGAAAACAAATGCAAGCAGAGGCCTTGGAATGGCAGCCAATGCCGGAAACGCCTCTCTTCTATAGCTACTACTAGTTTAGTAGTATGTAGGATGAGGATGGATGTATGTACTTGTTGATGTTTGAAGGCTGCGACGACAACAGCTCTAGAATATGAAGAATGGATGGAGTAGTATGACAGTGATTTTGGCGATGTTTTTTGGTCTGCCTAGACGCGGCAAAATTGACAAACGATGCAGATTGTGATGTTTGGAGTAAATGTAACTATTGTGCAAGACAAATATAATGGCGGGGTGCCTTCTTATTTTCTTTCTGTGGTTGTTATGGAAGATGCTGCGGTAGGAACAAAAAAAAAAGAACAAAAACAACAACAGATCACGAAAGATACAGCATGGCGATGGCTGGGTGAAAGAACGCAGAATACTTACATCTAAATATGCAATATTGACGGCTCAAAGAACCGCGATGGCGTCGAAAGGAAGAGAACAAAGACAGATACAAAGAAGCAAAAGATAAAATGCAAGGGGAAACTGCGCCAATAGACGTTAACAGAATAAAGAACCGTGGATGTGCCTGTTTCGCTCTCTTCTTCCCTATACCTTCAAATGCTCGGCGCGAAATCACGATATTCTTATGCGTGTCTGGACAATTGCAACAAAAAAGCAACAAAGCGACCGGATTGGGCCGGTGCCAAATCGAGCAACTAGGTAGGTTTTTTTTCGCCAAGGTCATATAAGGCTTCTGATTGGCTATGTGCTGCGTATTTGTTTGCATGTTGCCCTGGAAGCGCCCTTCAATAGTTAGTTACACCCTGTGTATTTTTGGGCCTAGCTGGACGAAAGAGACTTTAACACCCTGTTTGACTTGGTGCCTGAGCTAGCTCACAAAAAACTGCATGCGGAAATGCGACCCTTGAGCCCTAGAATATTCAACCCTTGAACCCTTACATATACGGTTAGACTTGACAGCTCGTTGTCTTTTTTAGCACTCCAAAAACTGGGGCCCACTTAGTCTCAAAAGGATGAACTGATTTTAACCACATCTCATCTAACTTGATATGTTTCATAACTTCACGATACTTGACATAGCTTAAATCTGTCTTTAATTTGACATCTTCTCTTTTTATATTACGGACGCGCACAAAATCTTTCTATTTAATTCACTCACTTCATTTTTACAATGGCGCAAAAGGCGAAAAAGGAGCAGGCCAAGGCCAATATCGCAACCCTTAAGAACCTACATACTCTCTCAGCTATCTTCAACGGCCTTTTCCTTCTTTTCAGCCTGCTCGTGCGTCAGAGGTCTATATTTTACTATGCCATCTTCTCATCGCCCGCTATCATCTGCCAGTTCATCCTCGAGAAGAGTGGTAGGCCCACCTATGATCCCGTGACCAAAGCCCTGCGTTCTAGCGGCGAAGACCTATCGTCATCGGGCCTGACGGACTCCATGTTCGATACCATCTGGGTCACCTGGGGCTGCCTAGTTTTGGTCATGCTATTTGGCAATGGTGCTTGGTTCGTCTGGTCCCTCGTCCCCGCCTTTGGCTTGTATAAGGCCAAGGGTCTACTATCGGCGGGAAGACAGCTGGCTGGTCTGGCTGGAGGCGGCGGTGGTGTCGGTCTCCCTGGCATGGATGCTGCCCCGGCGCCGCAAAACCGCAAGCAGCGTCGTCAGGCATAAGGGCTTGGCTAGTAGCTAGCTGCCATGGGGACGAAGGAGTACATTTTGTTGGAGTTTTAGTTCACTACGTTTCACACCCTCAATACAAAGGTGTTTAGTAAATCTATCTATCTATATCTATATCATTACTATTATTAAGTCAGTTCCGTATACTGGGCGAACATTACAAAGAAAGACAACACATACGCCTACAACTCGCTCTTCTCCATCAACATTCTCGGTGTAACGACGTCCGAAGTCCATTTACGAATCGTATCTTCATGCACATTACGCAGAAGCACATGTACATGATCCAAAGCCGGAATACTCTGCAGTGCCGCCCAATTCTTGAACCACAGCACATTATCCCCTCCAACCCGGGCTCTGAATGTGCGCTCTATGAAAGCATCCACCACTGCCCTACTCTCCGGCGTCATATCGCCTCTGATATTGTCCGTAGCTATCGCGTCCGCGTCCACACGACCACGTGAACGATTCCGTCGGCTAGTGCATACGGCCACTCATTCGTCAAGATGCAGAAGTCGCTGTTTTCGGCAAAGGGAACTGGAGAGGCACATGTGAAAGGTGGTGGTCCCCAGGCGGCCGGAAGCCGGTGGTGTAGTAGGTATGCCATCACGGAACCGTAGACTGATCGTGTATCTTGGCCCCATTTGACATACCGCTTCAGCTCTGATGGGGCACGTTGGAGACCGTCCAAATCATTGTTGGCTAACGGACGAAAAGAAAGCAAAGGTTAAGAGTGTCAGTTGATGCGCATTTGATATGTGAGAGGAAGCAGATGCTCAAGTCTGTATGTACCTATGCGTGTACGAAGAACTTCCCATGATAACTTGGGAAACTCTTCGTCGCTACCAAATCTAAGGACCCAGCGATCTGACTCACTCAGTGTTACTTGACTCATATCGACTCCGGGAATCACATATCGCGGGTCTACAGACTCGATAAGAGCGCCGGCCTTTTCATCGTAGACATGGCTGACGATGGAAACAGGGTATATTAACGAAAGAGCGTTGCCCATGGTAGCTGTTGATGTAGGTTGAAATATATTAAAGAAAGGAATGTATGCTGTCTGATTATAAAATAAAGAGTTCTAAAGATTGAAAGATATGGATTTGAAGCTTGAGAAAGCGTATCGCATTGTCGATTTATATCTGAAGCAACAAAACTAGACAGGGTTTAAGCGAAAACGCGTTTATTCAGTTGGCCTATTATTAACAGGAGAGAGGGATTAGACAGTTATATCGATCCTTTTCTTCATCCAGTGTTAGTTCTAACTCCTGGAATTCTACGCTTTTTAATTGTAGAATGGATTTGCCTAGCAACGAATGGACATTGTAATCAAGTTTTAAAAGCGTGCCACATATTAATTAGATGGTAGAGCCTGTCTGTGCTTTTTTGTCCCTTTTTTCGTCTTCTATCCTTGCTATATTTCACCACTGACAAAAAAAGACTGATTAGATGTAAAACTATGCACATGGGCTGGTAAAGCATCTGATAAACCGTTTATGGTATGCATGGATTATTTCGTCGTCTGTATGAATAGATGTAGATAGATATGTATGAAATAAAAAGTGCGATGGTGTATAATACATTGTATAATGATAATAGTAGTAAGAGTAATAAAAATTGTACAAAACGAATGAGGAACTGATGTGGTATAGTATGGGAAAGGTATATATGTGGTAAGTCAAGTGCAATCAATGTTATGCTTCGGCATTTGAACAAAATGCAAGTCCAGAGGTGGAAATCAAGAAACAAGATGGATGAAAACAAAGTGAAAGAAGAGAAGGCACAACAGCCCCAGAGATATCATGTGAAGATGAGCCACCCATAATGTGATACGTAAAGAAGAGAGAGAGAGAGAGAGAGATAAGGACATCAAAGAGAAATCGTTTGGCTAGTAAATGCCTTGCGTTCTGTACTGGAATGTGTCGTATCTAAGGAAGGAGAGCAAAAAGAAGGTCAAAGTCAGTCTATGGTCGTATAAGTCACAATAAGAGAGAGGTTAACTTACAATCGGGTGTAGTAGCTGCCCACCGACTTGCCGATGATGTCAGTCTCGACATAGTTTTCGGCGGCTTCTGCACTGAGCTGAAGTTGGAAGCGTTGCCTTAACGAAGTTGTTACAGGTCCAATACCAGCAGCAAAGCAGGGCATCTGGGACTCAGCACCCATCATGGCAACTAAATCAATGATGTTGTCGGCGGAACGGCGGAGAGCTAAGATAACCCGAAGAATAAGGGTTAGCAAATAGTTGGATAGAGGAACAAAGAACAAAGACAAAAATCATACCTTGGAAGGCTTGCTTGCACAGCTTCTTGTAATCGGCGTAGGCTTTGCTTTCTAGGCCACCGAGCACATCGATATACTCCTGGGTTAGCTTGAAAGGCGCGGCTTCGAAGCCCATTGAGCCTGGAGAGTTGGATAACATGAAGCCGAAGTCGATGTGCACGATATGACCCTCGCTGTCGATTAGAATATTGCCGTTATGGCGATCCTTGAGCTGGAACACATATGATATGATACTATAAGCAGCAAGAGAACGCTTGAAAGCATCAACACCTGCTTTGTATGGCTTGCTCTTGGGCGGTCCGAAGACCTTGACAAAATGGTCTTTGAGAGTGGCGATGCGGCGCTTAGGTTCAGGCTCTAGAGCGAGTGTTAAGCTGCGCTTAATGGAGTGTACAGACACACCATTGGTAATGGTCTCGATGAGGCCGGATGACTCGCCGGTGACGAGGATCTTCATGACCTTGACCCAGACCTTGGTCTTGGCTTCGGTCCAGATCTTGTCACAGGCGGCTATCAGTTGGCAAGCAAAGGCTTCTTGGCGCAAGTCAGCGCCGGTCTTGATGATGACGGAAACAAGATCCCAGTTCTTCATCCAGCCATACGGTGACGACTTCTGGATGCGCGCCTTCTTAGCCTGCCAGGCTTCGCCAAACACGGCTGCGCTGGGATCGTCACGATCGCCCTTGCGCTGGATACCACCAGTCTTGAAATCGTTTTCCATGCGCGCCTCACCGCGGGCTGTGTCTGATGGCTCGACATCTTCGTCTAGCTCACCGGGTGGCGGCGGAAGTTGTGGCGGGGGTGGTGTCACGGCAGACTTGGCCATGATGGTGTCAAAGGTTGGGCCTTGTTCGTCGTTGATATCGAAGCTTTGCTCCTCGAGGCTCTGCATACTGGCAATGATTTTGGCGCGGATAGCCTCGACTTCATGCTTGGGCCGCTTGCGTGTTGTCATCTCTAGTTGGGCTAGCATTTGTGACGCTGTGCGCATATGAGTGGCAAGAGCCGAGAAATCGGGCTCGATGCCGTGACCACGAAGAATCGGAACTGGTAGCTGCGGTGTTAGCTGTTGAGATGGGTCACTGGATCCGGATGACCGCGGAGTCGCTGGAACTTCGGAGATGGTCGAGCCGCCTGCCGCACTAACGGCGCGCGGGGTTCCGTAGCCCGACTCGTGGACGTCATCGCCGAAGCTGCTGCCCATAGGCGAGGTGCCAAGGTCGCCCGAAGTTGGCTCAAATACGCTGTCTAGGGCGGCATCGTGTGCCGAAGTTGATGTTGGCGTGGCCCGAGGTGCCTCGGATAGGTCGAAAATGCGCTTCTTAGAGCCAGCCTCAGACATCAGCTCAGTCAGTAGGCGGTCATTGTCGGGTGTATCGGGGTCGAAGGTGAAGTCGTCGCGTAGAATCTCAATCATTAGTAGGAACGGCACCTTCTCAGCGCTGTTGAGCACAGTGGACTCGGCTGGGTTGATGCGCACGATGCGGTGGTGCTTGCTGCGGCCAGGTGAGCCGTCAACCAGAGTTGGTGGGCAGATGACGGGAATATCGATCTCAGCCGGCAGATCCTGGGCAATCAGAGCGAGCTCGGCACGTAGGGCGCTAAGACGCGCAGGCTTGGGCACAGCGACCAGGCGGTTGGAGATGTTCTCTAGTGCAGTAAGGAATTGAGTTTCACTACGGAAGTAGTGCTGGCGTAACAGCCGGGTGCGCTGAATAGAGGATAACTCGTTAGCTGTTCGCCGACCCTTGCCGAATGGGTCGCGGTGCGAGTGGCGGCGGTGAAGGACGTCAATAGCTGGGTTCATGGCGATTCCGGCCGAAAGTGGTGCGTCTTGATATCCCTGGTTTGGAGACCGGGCATCGGGCACAAGTGGCAGTGATGAAGTACTCGAACGAGCGTCTTTGAGCGCCAGATTCAGGTGCTGCCTTGGGCTTTTGTGTCTCATGCCGTTCAGTTTTGGCTCTGTCTTGCCCTTGTGTGACTCAACCTCGTCATCAGCCGTTGGCGTCCTCTCGCCCGAAGATACCGACCCTGACCGTGACAATGACACACTGTCTAGGGCCAATGACGTAGCGCGCGAATGACCAGACCGATGCATTGCCGAACCCAGGCTCAGGCGCTCTCGGACGGACTTGTGATCCGTGCCAGCTGTTCGCGGCGCCTCGATCGCGGGCTTGCTGGCTTCATTGTCTGTGACCGTGTGATCGTCGTGGGCTCACGAGTCTCGGCCGGCTCGCCACGCGGCGGTTTCCGTGCTTGTGCTACGGCTAATGGCCCGGCCCATTGTGGGAGTATCGGCACAGCAACGCTAGCAAGCACGAAGCTAGACAGAACACTTACGGGCAAGATGTTCTCGCGGATCTTTTCGTATCGGGCGGCGTCGGGCAGGCCAAACACGATGTGCTGCACCTTGTTGTATACTCGGCGGCAGGTCTGGAAGGCGTCGGCTTGTGGGTTGGAGGAGAGGTCGTGAAGGTACGTTTGGAAGAGCCAGAAGGTCTAAGAGAGGGGTTTGGTCAGCTATGAGATAGTGAGATTCGATAGACCCCATGTGTTCTCGGCCAAGCAAGACAAAACTCACGAGTAATGCGGCCGTCACGGATTCTTCGCACAAATCCAGCAGGAACTCTTCGAGCGCCATAGACTCGTTGTCCAGGCTGATGATCAAGTGGCATATCTGTGGCAGGAAGAACTCGATATCTTCATAGGGGAACTGGCGGAGCTTGTTGCATAGCACATAGTTGATGCCAATGTGATCAGCGTAGCGGCTACAGATGACACAAACATAGTTAGTGAGCACAGGTGATCCAAAGAGAGAAGCGAGGTCGTCAATTCCATAAAGGATAGATGTATCTAAATGTGTATATATACATTCTAGCCAATGGCCTCGTATAATGGCACGCAGGTACGACTATGACTAGTGCGACCGGCAATCATAAGCGACGTATAGAGGCAATTCTAATGAGCCAACGGCCAATGATTCGGATAGACGTACGTGAGATAGGAAACCGGCAGAAATGGGTTCGAATTGAACACATCCGACTCGATGAAGCGCTGCAAAAGAGTCCACGACATGGCGTCTCCAAGCTGGCCGTCTGGTCAGGTGATCTGAAGGCAGAGAAGAGAAGGCGGTGTTTGACGGCAGTCGAGGCGTTTGCTTTCTTCGGAAGAGATCCCACGGAGCGGAAGAATAAAACCAGGACAAATCAGTCCCGGTAGTTATAATGCAGATGCAGTTCGGGGACCAGCAGAAAAAACAGAAAAATAAAGAAATAAAAAAAGGCAAGCTGCGGCTGATCCAGGCGGCTGCTCGGTTCGGGTTCCAGGGAACGGGCGGCTAGGGAGTCGAAAGAAGAAAACAGAAGCCTCTATAAACGTAAACAGAACAACACCGGGCTATCCTGCGTTATTATTTTTATGGCATGAGAATAGAGTAGCGAGAACTAAAAGTTAACAAGACGACAAATGCAAGTAAATAAAAGAGAAAATATAAAACACATCGACGATGTCAAAACTGAACAAGCAAGGAGAGAGACAGAGGCAACAAACTTGCCCTAAGCTAGCTAGCACTACGAAGGATGCGAGCTCTGGTTCAAGCTTCTGGTCCCTCTAACTCCACGAATAGCCGGTCTTTAGTGGGCGGCTATAGGCCTAAATACAGCGCATAGCCGCTAAAGCAGCCGCTGGCCACAGAATCTTCAAGGACACTTGGCCGGTCTCAAATCCACGCTCGCCTATTTGATCATAGCTCCGAAACGACGATTCTCATGAGTTTGTTTTTGACGGCTTGTTGCCCCTTACTAACTTTAAAATCCCATTGACCATCAAGCACCACATTTCTCTGTATATATATAAGTGTGTTTTTTAACTGAATTTGATTTCATTTGATTATATTTAACGTCTACCTAAATCACTAAGACCATACGACGCCGGATTGGTTACCGGACAGATATTTAAAGTCCTCCGCTAGACAAACTCAATAGCTTTGTATGTGCGGGACGACACCGTCCCCTAGCCCGAAAAACTAGTGGTCCATACCTCCACTAAGAGCAACAAAAACAAATACAAAAAAAACATGTATGTATGTATCATCATCACTACATAGCAATAGTAAATCCTGCTGCACATTTGGCAGCTGTCAGCAGACATCCAACGGCCCGCGTCAGACTGCCATACCAATATAATAGACAGTGCTACATAATGAGATCGTAATTGTAAAACAACTGCTACCACAACAATCTAATTCTCGTTCCTAGAATGAGCGACGTCTTTTTTTCTCGGATTATCAAACACTTGCCCCTCGAGAAACAGTTGTAACATACATAACAAAGCCGAATTTATACGTGAACTCCTCATCACTGCAACTGTGACTTATAGTAGTAGTGGTAGAATTGCTGTAAAAAGGAGAATGTTGATCCAGTACTACTTTAAATTTCACATGTGCTTATGGCATCATTGAAGGTTCTGCAGATGTTCAATGGGGCTGTATAACTGACCAGGATCGCCTTCAGGGGCTCCACAGACTAGAGTTGACCTACAGTTGAGAATGAAGGTTTTACTACAAATCTAATAACTGTAAGAACTCATACATAAACCAATTGAATTCATTCACAACCTTGGACCCCTGAAGATAACCATTCTCGTACTTTTGTTCTACATGTACAGATATATCCGCAAACCTGTTATACCAAAACTGGCGTGTAACACATCTAGATCAAAATAGAGAAGCCCATGAGCCTTTATCGTATCTCACATTGCTTCAAGCAGCTCATTGATAGTCTAGAAGCTACCAAGGAAGGGCATGACTCGTATGATACAGCGAGACAATAGTAGATCCTGCTCTATCAGAAACCCTCGCTATCTGTATGTATATATAACCTAGGTACATTCTAGCTATTTGTTACTATATTCTCTTGTCAATCATATAAAATATATTTATGTATAATAATACATTAACTACTATAGTATCTTTCTTTGCTTTAGTTACACAGAATAACACTTCTAATACTACCAAGCGCTGCCAAAACAATCAAGTGCATAACAAATCAAAACATCTACTACACGGTCTATCGAGCATATCCTCCCAGCCGGTGGCTCATTGGCCTATGCCTCACCCGGCGAGGCTGTGCGTGCTATATCCCTCCATGTTAGTATCTTGATAACCTGGCTCTTTAATAGTAAATATTGAGAACTTACGTGATACCGGACGCGCTCACTACCATCTGGCATGACCTCAATCTCGTGCTGTACATGGAAGCCCATAAGGGGTAGCACTTTTGCCCATACAAGCCAATAAATGCCGCCAATTAGCAACATGCTGGTGCCCAGTGTTGGAATTACCCAGTACGGGATGTGCTCGAGGTCTGAGTTCTTCATAAACGGCACGGAAAGTGTGAATAGCAAAGTAATCACATAGAAAATGGTGAAAGGCGGGTAGTTCTTGAACGTCGTCCGCTCTTCGTCCCATTTCTCTTTGGGGTTCCATGTTAGGTATAAAAGACCGACGCTTAAAAATACTACAGAGAAAAATGTTAGTGGCAACCCCGACGTGATAGCAGATGGAGAACTTACGCTTGATCCAGTTTCCACTATACGTGAATATGTTAGTTACGAATGTGTAAGTATCCGACGTCGACGAGCCCAATATGAGAGCCACTGAAAAGATCCAATGAAGCAAAATCGCCGTCGACGGTGCTTGGGCTGGCCAGTCGCTTGAGAAGAATCTAGAGAAAGGCAAAATGCCCTGTTTGGCCAGTTCCTGCTTGACTACACAAGTTCTTCTGTTAGCTTTTCAAATATCACAACCAAAACCACAGCCTATCTCATATCTAGACACCTCTTTACATACCCCTAGGCATTGCAAAGGTTTGTGCAAAAACGTTTCCAACAGCTGAAAGTGCCAGAAATGTAGGCATCACTTTCTTACTAAAGGTATTATCGCCATACACGCCCTCGAAGAATATTGCTGCCAACACGACATGTTGCTGTCCCATTTCATGCTTAGTAAGGACGGAAAACTAGCAAGTATCATATCATTGTTAGCCAGTGATAGATACTACAATACACCCACAGCATAAGGACTTACGTAAGCAATATTGGCGAGTATATACATGATCATGACACTAATAGTTGCCAGCAGCGCCGCGCGCTTTAGAGTTCGTTCAGGGCGTCTGACCTCGGTCAACACATAGTTTGCATTCTCCCAGCCACCATACGAATAAAGCACCTGTAACAAGGCTGTGGCATAGCCCGGCGCCGATGAGGTATCGCTTTGAGTGTTCTCTGCTGTGCCACCGTTGAATGACTGGAAATTTTTTGGATCGTCGTTTTGACGATGGCCAGCTAGTGCAGCAAAGCCCGAGAAGATTACGATAAGCAACAGAATCAACTTGAACGTGCCCAGGATGTTGCTGATGTAGATACCCATTCGCGGCATAAAGGCATGGATCATACTGACTACTGTTGATATAGTCTGGTTAGTCTCTAATACCTCTAACGTTTAAAATATAGTCTTGATAAGACGGATAGGTACCTGTCATAACGCCAACAGCAATGCCTCGACTAAGCCAAGATCCAACCTGTTCTTTATCAGTGGCTGCAAAGAGCACATAGCTGCTAAAGCTGATAGAGCTCACTGTAGAAACCGCGAACAACACAAACTGTATGGCAAAGATGCAGGTGGCCAGATATGCTGGCCGTTTATACACCCGCTCGAGCTATACACGAAGTTGATAAATAAGACGTTAGTTGGTTGCTATTCTATGAAGTAAAAAAACCATGTTACATACGTATACTTTCTCTCCACCAGACCGTGGGATGGCCGTGCCGAATTCTATGTATACGAATAGTCCTAGCATCATTGTCAGTCTAAATTGGTCTAAGAAGCATACTAGAGCTCTATCTAATTACCAGCAATAGTAAGTAAGCCGCCGAGAACCCAAAAGATAAGGGATGTTCCAACACTGTTTGTGCCACGAATCACGGCAGACGGTGTGCTGAATATGCCTGTGCCTATCATGCGGTTCACAATCAACAGCGCTGTTGAGAAGACACCAAGCTTACGATCTGAACCAGAGAAAAAAAATCATAGTTAGCAACTCGTAAAAATCCAAGACTAAGCAGGTGTAAAACTTGCCTTCAGGAATTATGAACTCGTCATAGTCTTCGTCCGAATAACTAGATATGTCATTGTTGGTTTGTAGAGGTTCTAGAGTATCCCTCTGGATATCCTCTTCAGAGCCAATAGGTCGTAAATGTACTTTGGGGGTGTCCATCTGTGTAGTTTCAATGTACGGATCAAATAGAAGTAATGGAATAGCACGGGAAAGACTGGTGAAATGGCTGTAAAGCTAAGTATATATAATCCAAAGAAACACAAAAGGGAATAGCAAGGAAAAGTATCTTAAAGGTGAAATCCCATGTCAGATCAGTCACAGGCAAAAAGAGAGCAAATCTCAAAGCTAGATTCGGCAATAAATATGCACCTGCACAGCCCAAGGTTTTAGATATCAAGAATAATAGAGCAAATATTCCAGGTCACAATACATCATCTTCTACTCAGAGAGTCTTGCGGCACCTCTTGGCTTCAAATTTGCAGCCGAATAAACACCAAAAAAACGACTAGCACTAATAGTATTGGCATATCATCGCCCTGTTCTTATCCTATACTAGTCCATAATATATACATATGTACGTATCTGTATATGTCCTATCTTAGCGTATCTATCATCACCGTGCTTCTTGGTCACTCCACATTCGAAGCTATCATCTTGGTAATTTACTTACGCCCCGAGTTGCAGTAAAAGACGGGTAAAGGAACAGGGAGTTAGATAGAATAGGCTTCAGTGCCAAAAAAGGAAAGGAGCTAAAACGGCTGAGATGTTCCATGTCTACGATAAACCCTTGGCGGCTTAGTACAGATAACCAGACAGCGGTTATTTCCCCGGACTTTTACTTGTTCACTTTTTCTTCTTTATTTTCTCATGGCTAGGGAACTCGCACGTATCATGGAAGCAGGGCAACTTGCTAGTGTATTAACGGCAAAGGCAAAAGTATCAGGCGGCTGCCGTTGTACTGACACAGTATAAACATTTGAAAGCACTCTCGATGAAGTTTGTATTCTTCAGTAGACGTAAGATTCTTTATTTCTCTTGCTTCGACTCGGTCAAGCAATTCCTAAAGTGTAAATGTACTGTGGAATCGTTCGAGAAGGAAGAGTCTTGCGGAAGATGCGGTGATCAGGAGAATCCAGGTAAGTCATATCTGTATATAAAAAATTACAGTAAAAAATAAAAACTACGCTGTAGAACAAGGCTTTTTTGTTCTCTACGTTTTGCTTACAACGATTTTACACCGCAGCCGGGCGTTTTGTACAATGTTGCATCTACATATGTATGTGCAGATACATATATATATTCCGTCAACTCGTAAAAGCAAACCTTTCTTTTCTCCGCCAGCATATAATGGGTTAGTTAATCTTCAGCTGAGTTGTCCATTCACACTGCGGTCATTTCAAACAAAACAAAACGCCACATTTCATTATTTCCCTTCATCCTTGGTCCTTCATCGTTCTTTCTGTCCCCTACGAATACCCGCGTATCTTACATGCATACGATACGATTACACTTGCCATTGTATACCTGTATATGAACGTCGTTACATGTGAAGACGCTTACCAAAGTTCACACATGTTCAAGCTTTCTAGAACTGTCGCTAAATAGTAGGATTATGGCGCAGCTGAGCTTAAAAGAAAGAAAGCTTTGATTTGAACTTTTGTCCAATAACTAACTTTGTTATACCTTGATACTTAGTTTAAGAGACTTAGTAGCCAGTGTTTTATTTTCTTTTTATCTCTTTTTTTTCTCCGTCTTCTTCTAGCATCAAGCGAGCCAAGTAGGCATGACATCATCCGCCTTAGTCTTTGTTCACGAGGCCTCATTCCGAGACGGGAATGGTGCGTGCAAAGTAACAGTTGGAGCCTGAAGCCCTGCTTATCTCACTGCAGAAGCCACAGTACTTACATATTACTACTCTCTTACTCGGTTGTCAAGCCTAGATGTCTGTATGTACAGAAACATCCACTGACTAGGCATGAAAGGCTTTTCACTTCTAGTAGATATTTTATTTGTAGAATTCATCTGTATGCTTCACAAATCCATGTGCAACTACTATTCCGTTCGATTTTGTTAGATTGGCGTAAACGTCCCCAATCATAATTTGGTGGATCGTCATGTAAGTCAATCAACTTTATATCTTTCTCTTGTTCTATCGCTACCAAAAAAAAACCGGCATGAAAGCCCAGGAACCCGTAAACCCAGCCTACCATAGTTACCCCACACGCAATGTATTACAGCCCAACGATAAGAAGAAAACAGATATACAAAAACTGCTAGATTTTTCATGTACGAATCTTCATCGCACCACGGGCTACAAGTCCTTCTCGGGCCATTTCCTCCTGTATCTTGCTTAGTTCTCCCCGCTGAACTCGTCGTGCCTTTAGCAGACGTTCCCAACGGTCACTAAACTGGAGTTGATCTGAAGATCCCGCAAATCGCCGCAACCATTGTCAGCACTTCCTAAGCAAAAGGGAAGGAAACCCCATAAAGAGACTGTGAAGGGGAGGGGAAAGAAAAAGAGAACTTACTAGATTCGCTCTCGAACTCCATCGTCAGTGCTTTGTAACTCGTAAAGCTGTCCTGCTCGTCAGGATTGATGGCCTGGCCCAACAGCTTCAAGCAAGCGGATTGCTCTCCATTGCGCTGCTGGATCTTGCCCATCACACCTGATCGAGACCGTGCAAGGTGCACAAATTCATAGTGTCGTGCTTTGAGGTGGATCACACAAGGATCGACTGAATCTTTGACCAGCTCGATGTCGTCGGTGACTTGAAGACAAAGCGTATTAGTAACCCTAGGCATTCTAGAATCATGTCTTAACCCTTATGAACGTAGACTCACTATAAGCAGTAAAAAACGTCTGTGTGCGGCCCAAAAATACCATCAACTTCGCAGAGTTGAGAGTTGTTCTTTCATGCATTGAGCCAGCAAGTAGTGTCCCGTTGCTCTTAATCGAAGAGCTACACACACTTGACCTTCGTCGTATCCGTGGCTCATACCATAACTGTACCCGGAGACCACCGCTGTAGATTTCCTTGGAAGCCCAGCCTTTGTTCAACTTGAGTGACCGGATCGATGAAATGTCAAGAACGGTATCTTCGCCGGTAAGCTTGCCTTGGAAGTCGAGCAGGTCTTAGAAATAACGTAGTGTTGTTAGTCTGGCAGTCTCGTAGAGGGGAGAAGAGTAGTTTTTTTTATTTTGCTTACCAGCGACGCTTGGATTTTTGAATTTGAGGCACCATAGCGGTGCGTTTGGCGTCTTTTCTCGTTTATCGCCGTCTTCTTGAATGGATATGATGTTCCGTCCATCCGATGCATAGGCATATATAGGGACTAACCGAGCTTTTTTCTCGCGGACTAAAACCCAATATGTCAGTATCAGTACTTATATATCGGTGTGTACTACCCTGCAAGAATCCTCATACTTGAATTTGATTCAGAATGCGTGCCAATCTGTACGTGGAATCGAACCTGCTTGCGTGCCTCGTCATGAAAGACGCGCAGACTGCCATCTTGGTATTCTTCGACGTTATCTCGTGACATGGCTAAAGTATTCGACGGGCTTTCGTATATTAGCTTCTCGCCCGGCGCCACCGATGTACGGGTGCTGCTACCGCCTGATGATGATGAGGTGCAGCGGCCCATATCTTCGGTTGGCGGCGTGTGTACCGGTATGGGATAGCGCGTGTCGAATGGGATTCCCGGTGGATACCCGCCGTTATCGTAGACGGGGATCATACCGTCGGCATCTGGTATGTTGACATGTGGATGTGTTACTACTACTTGTGTTTGTGAGACCAGGCTATCGGCTCGCCGATGTGGTTCCAGATTTTCCATACTCTTCTCAGGATCTATAGCCCAAATATCATGTCGGTGGCTCAGAGGCGATATTGATTCAGTAAATTTCTGAGCTTCGAAAATGGCCGGGCTTGTGTTAACAAGGAGAGGATTAGCTGATGAAGCGCTGTGTTGCGGAACTTGATGTCCTGCATTATAGTTATGATATTGGGAAGAACGAATGTCACGAGGCATCTCCCAGTGAGATTCACGATACTGAATGGGACTGGTGGTGAAGTTCTGTTGCTGCTGTTGTTGATGTCCGTGGTTTTGATCGTTTGAATGAAAGAAAGACGTAGTTGTAGATGAGCCCATCTGATACATCGGTGTTTGAATCGGTGGGGCTATCGGCGACAAGCTATATTGGCTATGTTTGTTGTGATAGTTTTGCTGTTCGAACGATGTATCGGTTGTGTCTAGATGGTCTGTACCACTTTCGAAGGAAAACTGTGATCCATGTGATGAGGCATTATGGCGTTCAGATTCGGCAGAGACGGTTTGTTGCAGATGGAAGCTTGGGACTGAAGATCCAGGTACTGGTGAGGCATATGACGAAAGAGATGATTGTCGTAGTTGCTCCTGCTGTTGGCGTATATCGTAGGACTGGTTTATTGGCTTGCGGGGGATCTTGCTGGCAAGATTTTGCATGTCAGACCGAGTTGACGACTGGCGGTCTTCAACTATACGTTGAATTCGATATACTTCTCCATTTGCGGTTCTGATGTATGTGCCTGAATCATCAGAGATAGACAGGGAGCCAGCAAGTATATCAGACACAATCGAGGGTGCGAAATCGCCCAAGTCACTGTCATGATAAGACGACTGGCTAGGTTGCTGTCGGTTGATCATCGAAACGTGTGACTGTGTGTGTATCAAGTACTAGATAAAATAGTGTTACAGAGGGTTAAATTGAATAAGTGATGATTATTTATATGTTACAATGTATATATATTCATGTGAAAGTGCAGATGAGTGATCTCGAATAGAATTAAAGATAAAGCAAAGTTCAAGGTCAGGATTTGGGGTAAGGTAGATGATTATATATGTATGTGCATATATTGTAAACTACAATTGCATATATTTGTCGGTACTTCCTTTTTCTAAGCCATTACTACCCTATTTTGCAGTGCTATCAAGTTGCTAATGCAAGCTAATCTTTCTCTATCTACATATGTACATTACACATAATATATGTAGTAGCTCGCTTAGGCTTCAGGCTGGCTCTCCAGAGATAAGGACGACGAACAAACCAAAACCCATCCAGCCCTAATCTTGCGTATTTATGATCACTTGGCCTAAAACTATAGCGTCTTACGCCGGCCCTGAATTCAATGATACCCACCTCCCCCCAAACTACGGCAATATCTTTCCTTTCATTTTACGCAGTAGGTCATATGAGCTCGGTCAGTGTTTTTTTGAATTCTAGCTGTACAATTAGATGCATGTATGTACTGTACTTCCTTCAATGGCTTTTTTAGCTCTTCCATTGCACCCGTAAATTCAGCGAAGTTTCCAACAGGGCTATCATTTCATATCTAAATCCAATTCGCCCCAGCATAGTGTAAAATGTCAAAAAGCCGCCTAAAACGCCCGCTTCATACTACACAGCAAGATTGTGATGTTAGGCGTATTTTTTCCCCGGCAGTACTCTTTGCTATGCAAAGAGCCAGCAACTCGATAGGTCAAGCATTGATAAAGCAGACAACGTCACACTAAAATATAATCGATGTGGTATGATATGGGTTTAGAGTTGATGTTGTCATGTTAACCCTAAAAGGCAACTTACACGGCGATACTCAATTATCAGGGTTGTAACCCTGTATAGCATGAATATCAACGACAAGATTATCAAGTGATGATAACTCAATAATACCAGATTACACAAATGGCAATTGCAAGCATCACTCCATAACTATTTCGTAGCACATTCTATATTTGACATACCATCTTTATCGTAAATAACATGACAATCAAAACAATGAAGAAGTTCCTCAAAAATCCGCGACTTGGCTTCGTCCATCTACATCTATATCAACCTTTTCTCTTCGTTGCTTACTTTATACACCTTTTGAAACCTCTTTTTTAACTCTCTCCAGAGATCTATTGAATCAAATTCAAGCCTCTCAAATTCTAATACCCACGTATCACCGTCTCTTCTATCATGGCACCGGCTTTGTCTGCCACAACTAGGCAGGCTCTACGTCAGATATATACGACATGGCTATACTCTGTTGTTGCAGCTATTGATGGCTTCATATATATGATCATTGTGATCCAGCAACTCTTCTATCAAGTTGGATTCCAACGCTCCATTCAACACATTATACGGAGCCTACCATTTCTACGTAAGTTTTGGATCTTACCTAATACTTGTTTATTTATCATCATCATACATAGATACTAACCTATCCAAATCATACAGTCTTCTATCTACCCCGCAGCTTCTTTTGTCGCCCATCAACATCTGCTTCCACTCGTCGTTCTCGTAGACATCCAGATGATATTATAATCCCAGTTTACCGCGATGCTTTTGCCGACACCTCCTCTCCATCAGATGTTGCCGTCGTGCGCTGCATTCACTGGGTTATTGAGAATATGCCTCTTGATATCACGAGGGTATTCATGAGTAACAATGTAGCCGTGTCATATTGGCTTTGGAGAAAATGGCGCTGGCCTGCCATGCGTAATCTTCGTGTTACTATCCCAGTCTTTTATGACATTGAGGTATGTTTCATTGACATTAGATATAGTGATATAGTTTCTAACTCCAATAGCATAAATTCACGAGTTTGTGGATCAAGAAGCAGAACAATGACCCCGCAGATATTGTCATATACTACATCCACGGTAAGTTATCAACCAAGTAAATTTCATATACATATACTAACACTTCTTAGGTGGTGGGTTTGTTCATGGCTCGGCAGCATTCTATCTAGAGTGGTTGATAGTTTGGTTTTCCAAACTAGAGGCATCCGGGTACAAAAATCCTGCCATATTTGCCATTGACTACAGTTTGGCTCCGGAAGTTCACCATCCCGTCCAAATTCGCCAAGTCCTACGAGGATATCAGTATACTACTACTATGGTTACAGATGAAAACGATATTTGTGTTGCTGCTGATTCCTCTGGGGGCTTCCTAGCCATGTCATTGATGACGGCCATTGGATCTCGAGAATACCGCCAGGACGATCTAGCATTCGACATCAAGAATCTTGGTCCCGTCTCAAGTCCTGTGGAAAATCATCGTCGTAAGATGGTTGATATTTTATTAGATATTGACATGAAGCCTCCGGGTATGGTTGTCCTCATATCTCCGTGGTTTTCATTGATATCAGACAAGCATCACACAACAACCAGTGATTTTATAACTCCCGAACGAATGAAAGCTTATACCAAGTCCTACGCTCCTGGCATATATGATGGTAACCACAAGCCAGTTCTCACGACTAGTGGCATCTCAGCAGCCAAGCCGAAATATGGATATATCGTGTGGTTGGGAGAAGAGGAAATGCTTGCCAAAGACATACAGTCATGGGTTGATGTTATTCGACGCAATGGCATTCCAGTTTCAACCATCATTCGTGTTGCAAGTATCCACGCTTGGCCAATAGTAGCCTTTTCGATTAGAGCAGACCCTTCGCGCCTTGATGATATGACTGTCATCGTGCAGAAGATGTATGACGCTGTTCACTTGGAGCGAAAGCCATCCGAAAGCAAGAGCCACAAACGCAAAAAGTGGCCACTAGAATATCCGTCTGAGAAGTTGGATGTCACAGCATTGGCTAGCACTGAAATCACAACGGCAACAGAAGGAAATGCCGAAAATCCATTATTCCCAGATTCTCGCAAAGCATCTGGCTCGTCTTCAGCATCTAAGAACTCGGCATCGCTTCAACCAGATAATATGACTGACATATCACGAACCCCGTCAGGTCACTATCGCGAACCCAGCAGCCATGGCCATAGGAACAACCCACCACGACGAAGACGGTTCTCGTTGAAACGGAGCAAGCCCAATAAAAAACGCAAAGGTGCAGCGGACGACAAAGGCAAAGAGAAGGAAGAATCCGGGGGGCATCGAGATGTCTAGAAGCTATTATTATTCTCTAGGAATAGGAATGGAGTGCATGTCAGATAAGATCAAGTAAAACTATCAACGAGCTCTGACACTTTGGCCAGTACAAATCCAGAGCTGGACTCTGTGATGCCACAGGGAACAGACGGTTTTATCGTGGGGTCAGATTCTTCTGCTCTCAGATGCTCTTTTATCATCACTCATGCTATTTATGGTTTCAGTACAGTAGGTTATAAATGAATATCGTTAATGGTAATAGTTAGTATAGTCATTATTATAAAGAATGAAACGAGTGTAAATCATCACATCACGTCTTTGGATGTTATGTCCTATAAAGAAGATTTTCGATTTTCAAAGAAAGACTTAAGTAATCGACATCGAACGATACTGATAATGAGGTATGTAGATTCTACAATTTCTCGAATATATTGATATGTTGAGAAAGCATGGTTAAATCTCAGAGCACTAATTTAGTTGGAAGAGCGCGACGCGAGCTTAGGCGCGTTGATGACTAATATAGGTAATATAGGATTGTCGATGGTTAACCCTAACATCTATAAAAAAACAGTTACATATGTACATTGATTGAGTGGTAGCGTAACAAAAGCTTGAGTGATTTCTGAGCTCGAACAATGATATAATGCACATCGTTTCATGATTTGAAGGATTTTCTAGCTTTACAAACGAAGAAACCCATGATAGTTAGTTGAAATATGAAAATGACAATAACTGAAGCATGACTGTGATTCTAACAATTCAAATATGCAAATATCAGAGAGTGTTAAATATGACATGATACTAAGGAATAAGTACATATACACATGGTCGGATCTAGACTGATCATCTACATATATGTACAGATACGTAGTTAGACAAAGCACATGGGGATATACCGGGCAATATGGTTGGATGCATTGTCCGTTTGCTACATGCATGACTTGTGCAGAAGTCCCACCGCAGGGCTGGTTGGCTGGCGGGCCTCACTGACCGACCATGAGAGACTGTTACTGAAAATCAAGAGAATGATTGACAGTATGATATGTATAATTGTACAGATATATATGTACATACATACGCCAAGTTATACTGACCATGATTCAGTGGAAGGCTAGGCTGTTATAATAACAATTGATGAGAAGAGCCAAGCACAAGAAGAGAAAGAAGAGAAACTGCGACAATAGAACTCAGACCGCATCTGCAGCGTCATACTCTTCATTACTACGTTAAGAGCAAAGAAAGAAAAAGGAAAACAAAAATAAAACAAGAAAGACAGAAAACCGAAAAATAGCGGGTTGTTGGGCTGAGTGGAAATGTTCGACCCCACTGAGGGCTAAGAAGAGAAGAAAAAGAACACGAAGGAAGGTTGCCTAAGCGGTCGAGCTAGTTAATCACCTAGCATTACATTATTTTCTGGTCATTGATTGGTACAGACGAAAAGAGAATAAAAAAGACAGGGTAAAAAAATATTTTATTTTACAGACGTACAGTGGAAGGTGTTAGTCAGTATGTAGATCGCCTCTTTGCTTTGCCCCCAAGAAGCCTTAAATTTGCATATATACTTCAAATGTACATAAACAAATACATAGAGGAGTAGTGAGACGGGAACACTGAGTCGAATCTTCAATGTCATCCAAGCCAAGTTCAGCCAAATTCACTACTACAACAAGTTTAGTTTACGTGTTGTCCGGGATTACAGAAGCCGGGATTATACAAGAAGAAAAAGACAAAAAAAGCGGATGGTAGCCAAAGGGAAAAAAAATCCATAAAAGCAGCGCTTGGCTCCCCCTCCAAAAATCCAAAATCACCTGTATTCTTTCTTTTTTTCTTCTGTAGTTCATTTTTCTTTTAATCGTTCTTTATCTGTCCCTCCCCCTCCCAACAAGAAATTTGGGGAAACAAAAAACCACTATTTCCTTCTTTTTGTAGTCTATTTAACGATTATAAAGAGGCTTGAGATATTGCTACAATCAATAACTCCTATTACTATTGCTATTCTTTTTTTGCCAGATCGTCATTAGTCGTACACGTCTAGCTTGATCCCTATTTCGCTGAGTTGTTTGAATAGCTTCTTGTCTTGCCTTGCCGTTCAATCTGAAGTGTTTTGGCATCAAAGTTGTTCGTCATCTTTGGGCCTCCCAAGTTGAACCTTTTCTTCTCTTTTTGATTATTTTCGGTTGTCATTTAAGTAAAGTGATCAAGAAAAGAAAAACACCACCAGATATTCCTCTTGTCTCCTTTTGGATTTTTTTCTTAGTCCTTTTTGATTATTTTTTATCGATTCGAGTTTAAAAAGAGCAAAAATTGTCCGCTTCCCGCAAACTATTTTTATCACATTCTTTAAAAACTTCGTTCATTCTCAGCTTTCTGGACACCCTTTTCCAAGAAAATCCCCGTCCTTTTTTCTCCTTATTGTTTTTTTTTTTTATAGTTCACTTGTGGCGTTTTTTTTTTCTGCTAGAAGAACTAAGAAGCAATAATCTGGCAGGCAAAAAAAAATAGAGTTTTTGGATGCTTGATTATTTCTTTATACCTGCTATTTTATTGCTGGCTAGCCGTTCGAACTAGCGATCGCATCACACAAACATCCCGCTAAAACAAACGAAGCAATTGAATTGGCTTCAAACAGGTCACAAAAAAGAGAGAGAGAGAGAGAGGTACAACTAGAAGCTGTATCAGACCACTTGTTTACCTCTGGCTTTGTTTCGTTCTTTTTTGCTGAGGGGTTTCTTGTTACATTATTTCTGCCTAGTCGGAATCTAGAGAACACTCGTTTGTCTGACTTTAAGAGAATAAAAGAACAAATAGCTAAAAAAGATGGCAGACCTGGTGGAAGTTCGTACAGACCCCGTTCGCCAGATATGCCACAGTTGGCGGCTGGAGGACAGCCTGGAAACGAACATTCCAAATACAATCCGTATGAACAACCGCAGCAACAACTGCAACAACAACAGACATACCAGCAGCAACCACATCTGCAGCAGTATCCGGAGCAATATCACGGCCACTACTATCAGAGGGACCCGTACGAGCAGCAGCAACAGCAGCAGCAACAGCAGCAGCAACAGCAGCAGCAGCAGCGGTTACAGGCCTATCACAGCAGTCCCGCAGCAACAACAGCAGCTACAGGCGGCCTACCAACAGCGTTATTACGGACAGCAGCAGCCACTAGCTCAACAGCCACTAGCCCAACACCAATCTCACGCTATTCACGCGCCTGGCCACCCTTCTTCGCATTCTTCGGCCAGGCCCCTGTATCCCCAACCCACCACCCCAAATCAGCCCCACCAACCATCCCCATATCAGCAACAGCACGACCAGCAGCACGCTAACCCTAGCGCCAACCCTGGTCCCAATGCTGCTAATATCGGCTACGCTCCAAATTTTTCACGAAATTCTGCAGCCGCGCCAAGTTCTTCTCTTCCATCAGCCTCAGCATCTTCTTCCACCTCAGTTCCTATCTCTGCTTCCGCATCATCGCCGTACAATCCGGGGAGCACCGTCCGCGTATCGCCCTCTATTTCTTCGACTATTGTTTCTACTATCACCAATACATCGTATAGCCCTAGCCCTAGCAACGCCTCTTCGTCCTACGGCGTCCACTCGAGCCATAAGTATCAATCGCAGCAACATCATCACCACGCGCATTTAAACCCACAATCGCAGCAGCTCCAGGCTTCGCAATCCCCGGCGCATAACGCTTCGTCAACGCACCAGCCGCTTTACGCCCAGCAATACCAGCAGCAATTGCAGCAGCAGCAATCACCACAGCATTCTTATAGTGGTAGTGCTCTGCCCACCGCCACCCTCTCTGCATACGCTCCACACCCTGCTTCTGGAGCCAGTTCGTCGCAGGCCCTGCAGCCACTGCAACAGCAACAGCAGCAGCCCAAGCTTGAAAACTACCAACCGTCTATCCAGGCTCCGTTTCCTCCGGGGACTACCAACAACTACCACACGTCCCCTCTTGGGGTTGCCCCGCACGCAGCAGCCATACATCAAAGACGAACCCACGTCCGAATACACTGCTTCCGCAACCTCCTCCATAATGCCCCCCCCGCAAAGCTGCTATCGCGGCGGCCGCCAAGATCAAGGGCGAGGAAGATCCTGAATATGAACTATCCTCGCCTATCGACGACCAGCCGATCGACGGCGGCATCACCGGCGCCGTGAGTAGCACCGGTAACAGTAGTAGCAATAGCCTACCGCCTATCGAGCCCTCTGCCGTCAAGACCAAGTTCCCCACCGCGCGTATCAAACGCATCATGCAAGCCGACGAGGAAGTTGGCAAGGTGGCACAACAGGCGCCAATTGCAGTCGGCAAGGCCCTCGAGCTATTCATGGTGGCTCTAGTAACTAAGAGCGCCGGCGTTGCCCGTGATCGTGGCCAAAAGCGCATCACTACTGCTATGATGAAGCAAGTCATCGAGCAAGACGATCAGTGGGATTTCCTCCGCGATATCAGCGGCAAGATCGATGTCGATGAGAAGCCCACCAGAGCTGGTAGAGCCCCGAAACACGAGTCGACCGATAGCGAAGAGGAGAATCCAGAACCTAAGAAGAAGGGCCGTGGTCGCAAGAAGAAGGTTGTATGAAGATAAGAGAATATTGATTTACTTGTGGCTCGGACCCAAGTCTTCTATATAGTCGTCTTTCATTCTGATGCGCTCGCGATATTCTTCCACTTTGTTACAATACCTATTAAACCCTTCTTCATTCTACTATTATTATTTTATTATCATTATTTCTTTTACAAGTCATGTAGTTGAAGTAGTACAAACCTTTATTCTTTTGTTTCTACTTTGATACTGTTTCTTGATTGGTACAATTATGGACGTCTCACGAAGTAATGGACGGCGTTGGGCGGTCTTTGTTTTTATCCATATTCGGAGCTTATCTCTATTCCTTTCTTTTTCTTCCTATTTTAGTTTCGTTCTTTTTTTTTATTATTTATGTTTTACTACCAACTTGCATTTGATACCGGCGTTCTTCACTTTCTATTTCTATCAATAGCTTGGTCAATATTGTTTTGCTATTATCTTCTTTTTAACTTATGAATGAAAGAATAAGATATGATAAGGCGAGGATTAGAAGGATAAGGGTTTAGAGGATGACATGATTCTATCTAGTGGTCGTTGCCAGTGTACGAAGAAGTTGTTCTAGAGGAGGATCTTTACGCTATTTCCAGGTCAATCTCATTTTTAATGGTAGTCTGAAGATGGTGTACATGACGAGGAGAGATTACATATATCAAGAAAATATAATACAAACAAATGAAAACAAATCATATCAAAATGTTCATAAAAGATGGATTATAATACTAGAAAGGAATGGTGTAACATCATGCGCTTTTCAAACTCAAACGTCTAGAATTAACAACAAAGACCAGTAGCCAGTCTGATTGACTTCACTCGCTGACTTGGTTATACACATATATTATGAACAACTTTGTCATTAATTGGATTAGTCATATTTAACGGGTTTCGAGGAAAGCTGACTACCGTTTTCAAAGTTGGTCTATACGAAAAAAGGAAAAAAACCAGTTTATAAGAGAGCGAAAAAGTATGAAGAAAGGAAATTTTGGAGGCTTAAGATTCTAGATTAATCTATATATAAGGCCTCTAATAACAAGATCTCTATTATGAATCGGTAATCTATGACCCAGTGGCATTCTAGGTCATTATGTTATCAATAGTAGTAACTTTTGATATTCTAAACGTTAAGTTTTTGGGCCAAGATTGGAGGGAGATGGATCTTTGTTACTATTCTAAATAGAATATCGAGGCTTACACGGCTAGTAAGACATTATGTGTACTACTATTAAGTTATGCTGGTAGTAAATAAGAATTGCCGTCAAATATATAATGTTTGCTTGACAACCGGGGGCTCTAATAGTTGGATAAAATATACATGGGAGAGAAAAGTGTCCGTGGATCATGTATCCTACCAGAAGAGGGATGTTATTAGTAAGGCCCCCCTCTTCTTCTTTCTACCATACAAATCATGATATGTAGTAATAGCCTGTAAGGCACAGAAGAGCCGATGGATATATTTGGCTGGTTTTCAAGTCTCATTATGTGTATCAACAAATGGGGGAAGAAAAAGTGGTGATGGATATTATAGAAATCGTACAGATACATATGTCATTTGTGGTTACGTCGTACTATATATATGTATGTACGAAACTTATATAAGCATGCAGCAAGCAAGCTGTCACATCAAACGAAACCGAGAGCTTCCTGCTTCTTACATGTACTTCCCCTCACTAGAACATAATAACCAAGCATGTGGTGAGTGTGGTTTACGTATGCAATTGTCTGCGGGTACTTATTAGACTTCTATATAGTAATATATAGTTATAGATTTTATAAGGATACGGTACTTCAAAAACATAAATAAAGAGAAAAAAAAGAAGAAGAAGAAGAAGCCCCTGGGCCTTGCATAATAGGCGGAGAAACGTGGGAACTGTACAGGATAGGGCAAGTAAGAAAAAAAAGGCAAATGCATGTACATGTGTACATAGTATGATTTTTGTAATTCTGATATACATAGTTTCCGGCTGAAATTTGAATGAAAATAGTATCAATGACACAAAAAGAGAGTATATGGAAAGACGATGCATTAACACAGTATACAATAATAACGGCAAGAGCACATAAGCAAGTATAATGACTATGTGTATAGGTATTGAGAGGAGAAGAGGGAGGGAGGGATCTCAGTAGAGAGAAAGAGGGGGAAAATGTCAATGTGATAGCTCTAGTTTTGATATCAGTTCAAGCTGTAGATTTATTTCTGGTGTGCTATAGTTATGACTGTAACCTTCTGTTTTTATATCAGGGTATCAGAAAAAAAACAGGATCTGCTGTCGATGAAGTGAAGGTGCAGCATTAGTCGAGTAAATTCCTAGCTATTCTTTGTCATCTTCGCCTTTTCATTGTCCTGCCTTGGATCGGTAGGGGGTTAAAACATTGCCCATACTGACTGAAGTCGTCATTATATAGAACATGGCATTAGCGTGAGAAAAGAGTCAATGGTGCGCTTTTTTATAGCCTATATAAGATATGTTCGCTTTTCCGGTGTTTAAAGGGGAAGAGACTTGATGCTGTGTATTTATGGATTGTACAAGATCAGTATTCAACATTGAATTCCGGGAAGATCTCAGACCCAAATCAAGACCTCAACATAGACTTTTCATTTTATATAGTTATATCTTCCACAAGTAGACGATTTCGGTAGTATGCGCGGAAAAAATTATTAAGAAAACATAAACAAGGAAGAACTGGCAAGGTACACATAGATCAGGGTTTCATAATGTACGGACTTTGTACAGGCTTCAGACTAGGGGTCAGCTAGTAAAAGATTTGGTAGGTGAGAGAAGCTGTTATTTATATGTCCAAGTCGGGAGTTTTTCATACATATAGGATATCCAATGGCAAGCGCAAATACGGTAGAAGCTCGTTTTCCTAATATGTATAATGTACATATGTCTAAACTTGCAACTTGAATAAATGCCATGATTAGAAGGGATGAGGATGGGACATGACTGTAGTAAAAAAAAAATGACAAAATGACAAAAAGAGAAAAAAAGCCAAGAAAAGAGAGAGAGGGAAAGGGAAAGGGAAAAAACAAGAGAAGAAATTCGGGTAAGGGGTGCGTGTGTATTATTGTTTCATAGTAACCCTTGTCTCGACGTGTCTCTCGATTCTTGATGGAAGCTTAGTTTGAGTGGAGGAGACACATTGGCTGTTATCCAGTTACCTATGAAATTACTCTTGTGACTTTCTAAGGAACTATTTGTAGACACATGAATGGGGGAAACAGACAAGGTGCTGAAAACAGACAAAAGACAAGAATGATCCAAGCTTTCAGGTGGCGGTTATGTTCTGCATGTTGCATGTTAGTACGTAAAGTGTTAGGGCAAAGCGTCGTCAAATCACAGAGTAGCAAGAACCCTGTATTGTATGGCACACTGATTGTATGGTACACTGATAGTACATATTGTAGTCACTAGGTCAGTAGTTCTTTGCATTTGCTACTGCATATTAGAACCTGCAATAGCCTGGTTCAACTGAGGCATCGAATTCTACATATGTATTGCAACTTGAGCGGACGAACGGCCCATTATAGGAGGTTGAATCGGTAAAAAAAAATAGGACCCGGGCGGGCCTCTTTTTCGAGAAGCAAAAAGAAAACGAAAAAACTGAACTGAACTGCTACGTTGAGAGCACACAGACGGAGTTCTCCTCTTTTTTTTTTTGCTGGTTCGTTTTTGTTTCTCTTTGGTGGGCAAATTATATACGCTATATAAGGGTATAAGGGAGCGTTGCTCGTAGCCTGGCATAAGCTGACGTGGAAGGCCCAGAAAAAGAAAGAAAGAAAAGAGGCACAGACGAGGTCTTGCTTCGAAGCAGGACTGGATACTCCCATGGGATTGGCTAAAACACTGCCAGATGGAAATAATGAAAAGAACAGGTGGTTCGTCAGCGGTGTCTTGATTTTCTATATATATCTGTGTACATAGATGTAGAAAACAGAAGAAAAAGGGCTTTTTTCCCTCCTCATACCCCGCCTATGGAAGAAATCAAATCGAAAAGGGAGGTGAGAAGGGATATGCTGAAACAGTTTGGAAAAATAAATAGTCAAGTAAGTTTGTTAGTAGTTCAAGTTTGAACAACCTTCAAAAATATCCGCTAGGACGACGATCTTTTAATTTAACAAACAGAAGCTGGCAAGTAAGTAAATTCTCAAAGACTTATGACATGTCGTCAGTTTGTGTAAACCCTTATGGATCTGGGTTACGGCTTCACAGATAAGCGATGACTCGAAAGGCTTATAACGGATTAAGGGATCAGAAAGCCAGCTGTGACATCCACCAGTGGCCAAACATCATCAGGAAGTGGCGAGTGATAGAGGGAAGGAAAGTAGAACTAGAGAGAATAAGACAGAAGAGAACAAGTAAGGCCTTGAGAAATGTATTAGTATCACCATGGTTTGCTGGGTGCAATTCGGCAGGTTTGAAGCTTGTATCTGCGGACGGATCTGCATTACCTATTGGGATAGCTAAGAGCTATATTGAAGACAACCCCGGATCGATAACTTTATCCTGGCAAAACACGGCAACGCAAGCTCTTTCGGCTCTCGAGGTCAGGCCAGGCTTAGTTCGGGGAGGGAGGGGGAAAGAGCGGCTAGACAGGCTCCCCAGTCAAACAAACCAAAGTCATAGTGATAGTAGTATCAAGAAGAAGCCTGTGCTTTTCTTTCTAGACTCTACGCATCATACAACTACATATTACACAACAGAGACTGATGGCAATATCTCGTAAACCCAAGCGGCCCAGACCGTACTCGGTCAGGTACTAGCGGGCTCGTTGGCAAGCTTTTGTATATATAGTGTGCCGAGCCTGCCGGACCTGTCTGGATCATAGTTACTGCCTGGTTCCTAGTAACAAAGTAGCCACTTGATAGGATGGTTTTGAACATCTTAGGAGGCGTACATTGTCGACATTGAATACTTAAAGAGAAGCAAAGCAGTAATATGCTGAAGCCTGAGGTATTCTATTTTTACCCTTTATCCTTTCTTCTCTCTTTTCCTTCTATGGTCTCCTAGAGATCGGCTTCGGGGCTATAAAAATACTAAACAATATAATTCTTAATACCGAACTAAAGAGGCCTTGATAGCTTTCCGAAACTTGCGTCCTCATCGTTACAGGATCAAAACATATCACAAAAAAAACTCATAACTACATATTAGTATAAGTCCCCCATGTGCGGGTGTAGTTCACACAAAATTACCTCCTAACTGTATATTTTTTGTCTATTTTTCTATTGAGTATTTGTTGTCGTATAACTCACGCCTTATAACTACCGACAGTTATTATCTGTGGAAAAAAAAAGGAAAAAAAACTGTTATAAATCAAAGTGGAAACTGGCCGTTAAGGAAGGCACACGCATTCGCCTGGTTCGGCAAGAGCAACACGTAACATCTTGTTTTGTTTCCCTGGTTTTTAGGTTCTTAGCAACTACTCTGCAACATCGGTTCTTCCGCCCGCTGTTACTAAAAGAAGCAGTGCTCTTTTTTTTATATTTGTTCTTTTTCTATTGAATCGAGTAACTGCCTGCAT
>RHDR01000068.1:0-74995 GCA_009806295.1 Davidsoniella neocaledoniae | reverse complement strand
CTACTGACTGAAAACAAAAAGACTTTAACATGTTGTCCATAATTATGAAAATATAAATAACCTTCAAAAATTATAACTAAATTGAGGCATACTTATAATGAAGCAGGCTACAAATGCATGCTTGTATGGGTGTATCCATACTGCCATTGCATATTTCACAGCAGGCTCGGGGTGACTGTTTGGCTGTTGAAATCTTTGTAGCACTAGCTCGTAATCACGCTCATCTGTTCGTGATATCAAGTAATGTCATTCTTGATGAAATCAGTGAATGAACTGTGACGAAGGAAAGTTGTACGATTTATACGAGTAGCAGCAGGAAAGTACTTCTTGGTGTTAGCTAACACATTCTTGCTGATGTGCCAAGCACATAAAAGATGGCGAGCCTTGGGGAACACTTCATTTACAGCCTTTATCAGACCTTGATCACGATCAGTGATCACAACACTGGGAAAGTTGATACTTTCTTCTTCCGGTACACGATGATATTCAATTAGAATGACAAGGAAGCGTTGGTATGTTTCATTTCGCAAGAAGCATATGGCAGTCTGGAATATTTGGCGTGAATTTGTAGCACCACACATGTTCAAGACTGGCATCTTAAATCAATTTGTGTTGTAAGCAACATCAATAAGCAATATGTAGGGGGCTAGTTTCAAGGCTGGGATCATACTTCAAGGTGAAATAAAGAGATCGAGAAGGGTGCCATCTTGGCCTATTCCTGGAGCAAAATTGTAGTGCTGATACTCTTGCGTCAACTTTCTCATCAGCCAGTTGGTTGGAGATAGGCCTCCGAGGATCTCTTTGTCATGACGATGAAAGGCCTGATAAAGATCTTCTACAACAATATGAAATGGACAGGCCCATAATGGAATGAGCTAATCTTTTCGTTTTTATTGTGTTACACATTTTTTGACGGCACTTTGGCAGCTGGCAGACTTGGTATGGGGTACATTGTGTTTTGAAGTCCTAAGTATCTTTTTTTAACATCCCTGCTAGAGCCTGTAGATTAAAAGTTCCCCTCCAAAACTTGAGTAGCTTCGATCATCGACAAACGGCAGACACTTCTAGCTTGGCGCTAGCTCTTTAATTCCAACTCAACAACAATATTTTCCTACCAATTGGTTTGGTGCCCAACCTGCGAACTCAGATTCACAAAGGCCGACTTACTACAGAAACAAACAAGTTAACCCTAGGCCCAAACCCTCTCCCTTCACAGGCTGCAATGCCTATCTAGCCCGCGACTACGACAACCACACCACATCCCACACACCACCATAGTAGCTCTATTACCGCAATACCTGATCTCCGACGTCCAAAATGTCCATCAACCGGCCCCCACCGACGCCTGGCCTGACCGGCGGCCTCCGAACCGATCCTAAGACAACCGTAGCGGCTAGTATCCACGAGGCCAACGACGTCACCGCCGTGCGCACAGCACTCGCCTCATTACAAAAGCGCGATGAAGCCCTAACCTCACGGCTCGACAGTCTCGTAGCCTCACAAACTGAGCTTGTGCGCGAGCTACAGCGCCTCGAATTCCTGCGCGCCACACTGGGCAGTCAAGCCATAGCCGTGCGCTCTGTCAGTAATCAGATGGTGGCATCGGCAGCCGAGACCGCGGGACGACTGAGCGACAAAGTGCGCGAGCTGGATCTCGAGAAGAGCCGCGTGGAGGCCACACTAGGGGTTGTCGAGCAGGTTGCTGAGCTCAAAGCCTGCATTAATGGTGTTGTAGGTAGCATGGGCGCACCACAGGACTGGGAAGCTGCTGCAGGTTATATCGAGCGCGCTAGTAAGGTTCCGGAGGAGATCACGCGTGGCGGCTTTGCAGCGGCGATAGTCCCTAGCGTAGAGGTACCTGATGCGCCGTGGGTGACGCTGGAGAATGCCAAGGAGAGTCTCTGTGGTCTCTTCCTGCGCGAATTTGAAAAGGCGGCGCAGGATAACGACTCGGCCAAGGTCACTCGCTTCTTTAAGCTATTCCCACTCATTGGCCGTGGTGATGTCGGTCTGGATATCTACGGCAAGTTCGTTTGTCAGGGTGTTTCGGGTACGGCCCGAGCTACACTCAAGCTGGCCACAGAATCACAGCAGACTGAAGGCTTCTTCTATGCGAACGCGCTAACGAAACTTTTCGAGCATATTGCACAGGTGGTCGACGGCCACGGAGGTCTTGTTGAGCGGCACTATGGCTCGGGAAAAATGGGCAGAGTCATTGAGCGTCTACAGCAAGAAGTTGATGTGCAGGGCGGCATTATCATTGACTCGTGGAGTGAGGAACGAGATGTTTCACGCCGCCTTACAGACGTCAAAAGCTATCCATTCTCGTTCTTGGTGCAAAGCTTCTTACCACAGCAACAGCGTAATGCCATTCCGCGAGTAAATTCGCCGTCAATGGGCACCGGAGCAAATCCAAGGCAAAGTGAAGATGAGGGTGTCAATATGAAGGAGGTCGATGGCCTTCTAGGAGAAATTGCCGTCATGTTGGGCCGCTGGGCTCTATATACCCGGTTCTTGGCTGCCAAATGCAAAGTACGTTGGTATCTACAGATATTAGCTACACTAAACTAACTAATGACATCATCGCAGGACCCAAATACACCAGACGATGCAAGCCTAACACTTCCAGATGTGCTGCAAAAGTCCAATCTCAACAAGAAAATCTCTTCGAAATTAACCACACCCTACAACGTCATGTCAACCTTCTTCTTCCGAAGATCAGTTGAGAAGGCTTTCCAAATGGACGAGTATCCATTAGGCCTGACATTGGTTCCTACAAAGCCCCTCGGAAGCAGTCCACCATTTATAATCCTTGCTGTGGACGATGTCATCTTTATTGTCAATGCTGTGATAGAAAAGTGTTTATCAACTTCACAAAAGGATGTTGTATCATCCGTGGTCCCAACGATTGCACGGGTTCTAGGCGCTGATTTCGTCGGGATGATCCAGCGCAAGATGCGAGACGAATCATATCCTAAGCCGTTGGTTCAGGGCGGGTTCCCGCCCGAAGACAAGATTATCCAGTTTATCGTGTTGATCAATAGCTTAGACATGTCCAACGACTACTTAAGTCGAATTGTAGCAGGTAAAACGGGAACTACGCCCGAGCTAGTCACAGCTTTAGCTCCAGTTACGCCGGCACCTAGCTCACAGTTATGTCACGCCTTCCCGTTTCCTAAAGACGCTGGGATTGTAGCTACACATCTCACCAACATGCTACACTCGTTCACCGCCAAAACAACGGAGCTCATGACCGAAGGCATCCAAGTCTTGTTCAACAATGTCGTCAAGCTTCGACTGCGGCCTATCCTCTCAGAAACCTTCCGGGACGTAGACTATGCGCTAAGCGAGGAAGATCTAGAAGAAATTGCCGAGGAAGAAGACCAAGACGTGGCAGAGCTACTAGATCAAGTTCCACGACGCTTTGAGCACGGATGGGATCACCTGATGAAGCCAATTGCACGCATCATGACACCCAAAACATACGCAGACTTGCACGACATCACGGCTCGCTATCTCTCACGTATTCTCGAGAAACGCATCTGGAGCTACGCAGGCCGCACCAACGGTTACGGTGCTATCCGTATGGAAAAGGACTTTAGTGGCATGATCGGCACAGTTTCTAAGGGCAATTATAGCATCAGAGAGGTGTTTTCCAAGATCTCCCAGATCCTCATGATTGTCAATATGGAAGAGGAAGAGTGGGAGGAGATTGCCCTAGCAGCCGAGGCTGGTGATGAAGATGGTTTTCTCTGGGTACTTAGTGAAGATGAGCGTAACAAAGCTCGAACTTTGGTCAAGTCATGATCGAGGCGGGAACGCCATTACATATAAAAAAAATAATTAGGTCATGTATATGATGCACATGAGTATTACTAAATCATATGTGCGCAAGACATGTTATAAAATGAGGGATGTAGTTATTAGGGTTTTATGTATTGTATGAGGGTTACTGTACATTTCCTACCGAACATGGTGAATATATGGAACCGCCGAGCCGCCAGAAAACTAATTTCAAGAAAGGCAAAAAATGAATATTTTCTTCTTATTTTTTGATCAGAGTTTCATCTTCTTGTTTATGATAGATTCTAGAAGTCAAGAAATCACATGTGCAATCGGTGCAACATTTCCAAAGTTTCTTATATCAATTTTATAGCAGCACAAAATTTTCGAATGAGTCAAGCGTATGCCGCTATTTATGGTTTGAGTAACAAGTAACCATCCGTTTTGGATCACCTAGAAAACAAGCGACTGCCCCTCCATTCCTATCCAGTCAATATTTTTAATAGTTCGATATTTCTGGACCGAACTTTATAAAATCCATTGATAACGATCATTTAATGATTTTAACAATTTTTCAAAGCACTATTTGCCTCTGTTTTGACGATACCCTCATATCTAGTTATATAACAAGTACCCCTCTACTATACACTATACTTGGAAGTCCTCATCGTGGCGCTCAGGTCCAGTTCGTTTGCGAAAGCAGCGCCTTCAACAAGTCGACTTTTTTCACTTTTAGCCGTGTATCTGAAAAGAGCAGAAGTCTCTGTACAATCTTCGCTACCATCCACAATGACGCTCCAAACCCGTATCGTCAAAGTCAGCCATAGCGGCAGCGAGCTTGGCGCCTTCAAGCCTGTAGGCTCTCTCGAGACTTGGGTTATTCCATCTTCTTCCTCATCGACCCCAGAAGCGGCACAAGCCCTAGCGGATCTACAAGCAGCGGCATCGTATATTGCCACGAACGATACGCCAGTCGCTTTTCCAACCGAAACCGTTTATGGTCTCGGCGCTGATGCCACGCGCTCTTCTGCCGTACGCGGCATCTACACCACCAAAGGACGACCATCTGATAACCCACTAATCAGTCACATCGCCGACCTCTCTATGCTGCGCAATCTGCTTGACCCAACCGGTGCCCTACGCTCCACCAACCCACCCACCGACCCGATCCCATCCATCTACTACCCGCTGATTCAAAGATTCTGGCCCGGCCCGCTGACAATCCTGCTGCCCAACCACCCACAGGACTCGCGACTGGCCCCAGAAGTCACCGCAGGACTGCCGACCTGGGGCGTACGCATGCCACAGACGCCGTTAGCGTTGGCGCTGATCAAGCTAGCGGGTGTTCCAGTAGCCGCGCCGTCCGCTAACGCTTCCACGAAGCCATCGCCGACCACGGCGCAGCATGTACTGGATGATCTGGATGGACGTATCCGCCTCATCATCGATGGTGGCTCGTGTAGTGTTGGGGTGGAGAGTACGGTGGTCGATGGACTGAGTAATCCGCCAGCTGTGCTACGGCCGGGCGGTGTGAGCATCGATGAGATTCGTGCGTGTCCCGGTTGGGAGGGCGTGGTGGTGGGATATAAAGACCAGAGTGAGGTTGGCAAGGCGGCACCGCGTGCACCAGGTATGAAGTACAAGCACTATAGCCCTAAGGCTCGGGTAACGTTGTATGAGGCTTCGTCAGCTGAAGCTAGAGCTGGCATCTTGGCCGGCGATGTTGCTGATGCTGTTAGAGGGAAGTCGCAAGTTAAGATTGGAGCCATTAGAACTAAGAGATGGGCTCGTGCTGGTGGCCTGGAAACCAGTGAGCTAGTGGCTGCACCAAAACTTCAAGGATACGAGGACGAAGAAGAGTCGTTCACAATCTTAGAAGGTAGTTTGAAGAGTGACTCCGGAGAAGCAATCGGCACAGTGTTTGATATTGATCTCGGCAAAGACATTAGAGGCATTGCACAAGGCTTGTTCTCAGCGTTGAGAACGCTTGACAGACGCAACGTAGATGCTATATTTGTAGATGGAATAGCAGACGATCTGGATATAGCCGGCGCAGTCATGAACCGACTTCGCAAGGCAGCTACCGATATACGGATATGATGGTTGTTTAGAGGTAATGATTGGTGTAATGATATAGACAAAAGTGGCTATTCTCTTTCGTGTTTTGCTTTCGTTATTTTTTACAATAGAAACAATGACCTTTAAATGTGTGAAATGTGCTTGTGTATATCAATGTTATAATAGACTTCGTTGGAAAGACAGAAAAAAACCTTCAAGAAGGATGGGGAGACCACAAAAAGAGAACCGCGTCAAGATATAAAATACCGGTATCTACAGCACCAAACGCAACAAAGAAGAAGCAAGCAGAACTAACACATCATAAAAGAACAAACACAACGGAGTTCCCTTTTTTCCCCGGCCGCTCCCTAATCTCCTCAATATAAAAGACCCTGATTCCGTAACCCGATATTGTAACAGTAATAAATAGTACTACAAGTAATAGTAGCAGCATGTGATATCTATCGTATATTGGGTTTTTGGGCGTTTGACGCCCAATTACTCTCCTCTTTCGTTCTTTCCCACACCAGGCGCAAATTTACAGGCCCTGCCGTAACCAGTCGGTAAGCTTCGCGCGGCCAAGCTGTGCCAAGTTGTTGACACCCTGCTCGCTGAGGTCGATACGGCCAATGTTGACATCCTGTGTAGGTGCCTTGCTGACGCGGTGCACAATGATGGTGGGGTCGGTTTCAAGAACGATTCCATCGTCAACGATTTCGTCAATGGCGAGAGCAACAAGGTCGTAATTCTCGCTGATGGTGCGCTTATCAACGGATTGTCTAGAGAGTAGTGACAGGTGTTAGTAGAGAGGGGCTTGTGACCATAGCCGTAGCTGAAGAGATAGATGTACTTGAATAATAGGTGAAGAGTGTCGCGTAGTGCAAGAATGACGTTGTATAACAGAATCTCGTTCTCGTCCAGACTGCCAACGACGTAGATCATGACGTCGGAGTCCATCTTGTACAGCACCACCCGGTTGTCGTAGAGGATGATATCGTTGTTCTGCTTGGTGGTCTTCTCGAAGAGGCCCTTCTCAAAGGCCTTTTGCGCCTTCACATCAGAGTAGGCATTGGCATTGGCGGGCGAGCCTATGAATAGTAAGAAAGGCCAACGTTAGCGGAGCGCATTATGATAAGGACGACAATGGACGACAATGTGGCAAGCTCCCCAGCCAGACGCCAGGATTCTTAATGACCGGCTCGGATACGGATAACCGCAGCTGACGGCGCAAGGTACACGGTCTTTGGGGGTAGCTTAGAGCTAGAGCGAGCCTAGGGACGACTAACCTGGGCCTTGGTGTGGCGCGGTGTAGTATTTAGCCAGTATCCGCGAACCATCCTCGCCGCTCAGAACGAGAATGGCATTGACAGAGAACAGCGACATTCCAGGTGCCATGGTGGGCAATATTGACGAATTTGATCGGGCAGAAACGAAGAAGTGGGAGCAAAGTTGGCGTTCGATTTGAATGGCCAATGGAAGACGGTAAGGCTTTGGTTTATACGAGTATCGTCAAAAATATTAGGGAGCTTCAGTTGATGGCCGAGAAGGTAGTTGCGTTGTTAGCTCAAAACGGCAGTCACAACGTCAACTAAGCAGGCCAGCGTTGAAGCCACGCTTGTTAGAAAGCGGGATGCATTTTAGCGAATCAGGGTTGCGATTAAGAGAGCCAAGGGACTGGTGGGGCACTCATGAGTAAACCCTATTTTTCTAGCAATAGACCCTAGTTATGATTTTAGTTCGAAATTCCGACCATCAGGTTCAGCGGAATCGTCGGAAGCCCCTAGAGCTGAAGATTTCGTTAATTCGCATAGCCGCTCCGTAAGCTTTCGTAAACGGATACTTAAGAAGCCCGATGAATTCGAACCTAGAGGGTTTTTGCACAGCCTCTAGACCAGCGAGGCCACCCCCCGGAACATATTAGTAGCTCCTGGTAACGAAGGAGGCAGAAACACATGAAGCTGTTCTCGGTCAAGCAAGAAGGAAGGGTGACGCAACTAGCATGCCGGTGGCCAGTTCGACTATAAGCGTGGATCAGTTGTCCTAATGAAACAGGGTACAGAACAGGCAGACAAATAATGGCCACCTCGGTAGGTCTATTAATAAAAAGTACCTGCAGAGGGCGGGAAGCACGATTACACTACAGCAGTTTGGGTCTTCAGTTTTTTGTTACAGTTTATTTTACTTAGACCTACAAATTGGACGACCAGTCGCTCGTAACTATCTGAACTTAATTCTATGAACTCTATATTTTCTGTCACTTATATGTGTGTTCCAAACTTGTTGGCTTCGTAATCTTTTCCGATCTATAGAAGCACAAAATGCGGGGTCCTGATTGAGCCAGTCGTATTGAGGGATAGAAAGACAGCCGGTACTTCAGTTGAATCAATTTCATAGAGGCCGAGGGGCTAAATCACAGATGAACATGATGATATTGGGATTATGGAAATAATGATAATTCTGGGTAAGTTATTTATAGTTGCTTTCATAGTTACTTTCGTAGTCTTTTTAACCATAATCTTCTTTCTCGAGGCATTATTGTGGACTTGAAGTTAAAGCAGAGTAGCAGATTCATGTTCGAATGTATGTATAATACAGTGTACTTTCTATAGTTGGTTGTGCCTAGCTAGTTCTTCGTTAGGAAGCACAAATAGGAAATAGGCAACTGCCAATTGCGCTACTATTTTATCGATTAAAGCAGTCTTTCCAACTAACGTTCTGAGGCCCTTGCTGATTTCCCCTTCCGGAACGTCAAAGCCTCTTCAGTTACATATTCGATCCAGCTGTTGTTGTTGTCCTCCTCCAGTTCTTCTTCTACTTTATTCAGCCTTGCCCTCGTCACACTTTGCTTCTGCTTCTTCTACTTTAGCTTCTATCTTTGCTTTTGCGTTGCCTGGCTTGCTTTGCAGTAGTTCAGGTTTTTTTTCCGTTTTGATTCCGATCTGACTCCAATTTGGCGCTGCATATCTGCAAATTTCTGCTTCCCTGTTCATCCATCCGTTCGCAAACATTCAAATTCACACAAGCTTGCCTAGCAGCCAGCTCTCCAGCCTCCTCTCCAAATCTCCACTGAAGCTCTATCTTAGCTGCTCAACCCTATCTGGGGGCTTTCGTCTTCTTTTTTCATCTTCATATACTTATTGCGACGTCCGTTTCTGTCTGATTGACTTGTATTTGTCTTCCCATTCTGTCCTTCTTTCCGTACGACGACTACGACTCTTCCCTTCCACGACAACCCCACTCCCCCCCTCATATCTTTAAAATCGCTAGAGGACACCACCATCATGGCCTCTATCAACCTGTCGGCCAACGGCCCGTCCATCAGAAATAGCTATAATGCTGTTCTCAATGCAACGCTCTCTTCCAAGTCCTCGACTGCTGCTCATTGGGCACTATTCTCCGTGCAAGCGCCATTGATGAGTGCCTTCCAAGATACTGGTAACAAAGAGAGCGTGCTCAAGGTCGAGAGCTCAGGAGGTAAGTTTGGTGACCATAACCGACGAACGACTTTCTCGTTGCTAAGCTAATAACGCTGATAATCTGACCTTTTTGTAGAGGGCGAGCTTGACGAGCTTCTAGAAGACTTTAACGAGGGCCGCATCCAGTTTGCCTTTGTCAAAGTGAAGGACCCAAACTCGGCCCTGCCCAAGAACGTTCTGATCGCCTGGTGTGGCGGCGGTGTTCCCGAGCGCACCAAGGGTTACTTCACTAGCCACCTTGCCGCCGTTTCTAAGGTCCTCCATGGCTATCACGTCCAAGTCACTGCCCGGAACGATTCTGACTTGAGCCCCGAATCTATCATCCAAAAGGTCGCCGACGCTTCCGGCGCAAAATACGCCGGCGGTCCCTCCGTGCCTGCCTCTTCAAACCCGCGGCCACCTGTTGCTTCTAAGCCTGTCTTCACACCCACTACCTTCAATTCTAGTTCTCGCGTGAACCCGATTGTTGCCGCACGAACTAGCAATGTCCAGACTGATGAGGATGGTTGGGGTGCCGATGCGCCCCCCCGTTACTCGTAGCGAGATCCAGAAGGTCGAGTCGGCATACAAACCTACCAAAGTCAACATCCACGAGCTCACCAAGACGAAGCAAGTGTCTCACTTCCAACAGAGTGTTGTAGAGCCTGCTGCCGATGTCGTGAGAGGTGGTTACCAACCCATCGGCAAGGTTGACATTGCTTCCATTCGCGCGCAGGCCAAAGAGAAGGAAGATCTACGGCCAACTCCCGTTAAGGGTGCTTATGAACCTGTAGGAAAGGTCGATATTGCTGCTATCCGCTCCCGGGCACAAAACCCTGCTGAGTCTAACGACGAGGAGCCCCCTAAGAGCCTCTCTGAGCGCTCCGCTGCTTTCTCACAATCATCTCAGGCCGAACGTCTCACGTCTCTGCCTAAGCCAAAGGTTGCTAACAAGTTTGGTGCTGCTGCTTCATTTACTGGCACCAAGGCGCCTCTACCAGGCACTTTTGGTGCTCCTCCTGCTGTTACCGCCCCTCCTGTTGGTGCCGCTAGCCGTACTTTCGCTGACCAAGGCGGCAAAACCCCAGCTCAGATTTGGGCTGAGAAGAAGGGTAAGGCGGCGGCAGCTCCTCCTGTTGCCGCTCCCTCTCTAAGCGCTGCTGCTCCTATAGGCGTGCAAAAGACTGGCGAGTGGAAGAGTGGATACACTGGCAAGTCTTGGTCAGTCAATGCGCCCTCATATGGCCGTGTATTGTCTCCCGATGCTACTGGTAACAACGACGAGCCGGCTTCCCAGCCTCGGCAGGTAGAGGATGAGTCTGCCAATGTTGCCTCAGTTCGTGACCGATTCAAAGAAGTTCAGCCCATTGGAATGGGTGCTCCTCGCCCTCCTGCTAACGATACACCCCCACCTCTTCCTTCATCGACACGGCCTTCCGAGCCGGCTGGTGGCTTTGCGCTACCTGGCCTTCCTACTCGGTCAGCTCCTCCCCCGGCACCCGAGCCTGAATACGAGCGTGAGCCATCGCCTGTTCGTATCCCCGTGGCAGTAGCCCGTAGCCCTTCGCCGCCTCCTCCTCCCCCGGCTGCTCCTGTGAGAGCGCTAGTCCCGTGAGAGCTCCTTCTCCTCCTCCCTCGGCGCGGCTCCAGAACCGGTCACTCCCCAGCAGCAACCGCACCAGGAGGCTGCTCCTGCCGCTGGCGGTGGTATCACTGCTATGCGCAGTACGATTACGAGCGTGCTGAGGATAATGAAGTTGAGCTAAAGGAGGGTGAGCTGGTATCCAACATTGAGATGGTCGATGAGGATTGGTGGTTCGGTTTCAACAGCAGTGGCGAGTCTGGTCTGTTCCCTAGCAACTATGTGACACTCAATGAGGGTGGCGAACAGGGTGGTGCTCCTGCTGCTATCCCAGAGCCTGATCCGACACCAGTTGCTGCTCCTCCTCCTCCCGCTCCTGCTGCCACCGCTGGTGCCGATCTTGGCCAGACTGCAATTGCGCAGTACGACTATGAAGCAGCGGAAGACAATGGTTAGTTCTCTCCCTAGTAGTATTGCCCTTGAGTTTATCAAATGTATGATTACTAACAGACATGTTTTTGTACAGAGATTTCGTTCCCTGAAGGTGCTACTATCACCAACATTGAATTCCCTGATGATGATTGGTGGTCTGGCCACTACCAGGGCAGCTTCGGTCTGTTCCCAGCCAACTACGTAGAGTTGTCGCAGTAGAATTTGGCTATGATGATTAGAGTTTACTTGTGCTTAAGTTGGTGATTGACTTGGAATGAAGGCCGAAGAAAATGCAATGATTATCTCATAAACGATTGACGGACGAAGGGAGGGTGAGGCGTTTTTGTTTGCCATTACATGACCATTATCTTTATATTATCTTTATTAGGAGAGGAGACATAATGAGACTTGTAGCATTTAACATAACACAGAAACTTTTTTCAGGCTAACGAAACCAAACATCGCTCGACATATTACGGTGAATATATATACACTTTATGGAGACAAGCAAACTCGCTGGCAAGAAGACAATCAAAGGATAAAAAATCACAGAGTGAACCAACCCACAGTATATACATTACATATAGAACAAAAGAAAACAAGATATATAGTAGTTGAAGTGGACACTGCGTTTAGAAGGCATCCATGCAGCAGTCACAACAGTCGGCCATGACCTCGGCCAGCTCTTCGATAACGCAGCAAAAGCACAGCACGCCAAAGACAGCGCCGCAGAAATTGCGCTTCTTCTTCTTATCGACCTTTCGCGACGCGACAGGGGCAACGTGCGGCTGGCTTGCAGGTTGTTGCGACGGCTGGATGGGGGTAGACGAAGCTGGCTGTGGCGTATGGCTGACTACATGCTGATGATTTTGTGGCAGCGGCAGCGGATGTTGATGTGGCTGTTGTTGGTATTGCTGATGGTAGAGCTGGGGATGCATCTGCATGGGTGGGGTAGGCATTGGTTGGGCTGACAGGATGTGATGTTGTTGGTGTGGTTGTTGTTGGGGCGTTTGAGTAGCTTGAGGCGGTCTTTGTTGTTGTTGTTGCTGCTGTTGTGGTTGTGGTGCTGATTGTTGGGTATGAAGATACTGTGGCGGTACTGACTCCGGACGTGGCGTTGAGGAGTTATGTGGCTGTTGTTGTTGTTGCTGCGGCTGCTGTTGCTGCTGTTCATGTGGCTGTGGTGAAGACGATGCGTGATACTCTAAGCGATGCTGCTGAGGCATAGGATGGCCCATAAAAGCCTGCTGGTGATGATATTGTGCCTGTTGCTGAGCATAGATTTGATTCTGCTCCTGTAGAGCAACTTGCTGACTGTCGGCTTCGGATAGCGGCGTCTGTGCTGTTTGATGCAGTTTCTGGAGCTGTTGTTGTTGCTGCGAGTTGTGCGGCTGAGGTTGGTGAGGTATTATTCCGAGCGATGTTTCGGCAGATGGGGACTCAAGTTCGCTAGGCAAATTAGCCGTATCAGCAGGCGTTGTGTGGTTCGAGATTTCAGTGGACTGTTGATGTTGCTGTCGCCCAGTATCTGGCACCAAAGAATCCGTTTGTGGAACAGATGATACTGGCACTCCATCACTAACTCCGGCTCCGGCTCCAGGCTCGACTCCGGATCCCGGAGGCACAGCCGATCCGGGGTGTGGCACGGGGATCTGAGGCCCGTACTGCATTTGCATGTGGTACGGATAGGCCAGCGGGCTCGGTGACGGAGCAATACTGGTAGAGGCCGAGGCGGAATAGGCCGTTCCGAAGCCGGACGGGACTGGTGAGTAGCCGACGGAAACCGATCCCGAGTTTGACTGAGGCTGCGCGTGTGGTGGTGGCGCGTAATTCTGGTACGGCGAGACGGACCCATTGGGGTAGAACGGCATAGGCGTGAGCTGCGATGGCGCGCTTGAAGCCGGCTTGTGATTGGCCTGTGGATGCGAGGCTGTGGCATTGTCACGGCGCTCTTCATCCGAGGCATATGTCTTCAACGACATAAAGAGAAGACATGTTAGCAAGGCTGATGATGTACAGACGGGGCGAGGATACTAACCACGGCAGGTGCAGTCGGCTGCGTTCCCGGCACATGCTGGGCAAACGGATCATAGTTGTCCAGTTGGTAAAACTCGGCGTTGGACATGATGGCTCTATGGAAGAGCGATAGACAGACCGGATAAGAATACAAAGAAGAGAGACCCGCGGTTGGATTAAGGTTCAGCGGAAGGAAGGATTGACACGAGGGGTGAGCGAAGTGACCAGGAAAAGGTGAACAAAGCGTCTGTTATCAACTAGATGTTAGATATAGACGATATAAAGTTTCAGACGAAGCAGCTGCAGACTGGAGGCAGTGTTATTTCCTTCTTTATTCCAGGCTTTATCCGGCTTAATCCGTCTGGTTTCCTCCTCCTGTTGTTGCTGATGTGTGATACGGTGGCTGGTGGTCTATAGAGATATGAAAAAAAATGCAACGAAAAAGATACAGTAAGCGTCGTCTGCAGAGACAAAGTTCTGGTTCGTTAAGGAAAAAAGACAAAAGAAGAAGAGAAAACAGGTTCTACTTGTTCGAGACTTTGTCCTGTTTTACTTTCTAGGCTAGAAAAATAAAATATAGATAACACAGTCTAGCTTTTGTCTCGAGAAGAGGAAGAGAAAGGAAATAAAGGCTAAATTAAAAGAAAAAGAATTGTAGAAAAGGGATATAATTCAGCTAATAAAGGACGTCGTCTCAAAATTAAAGCTTTTCCTCTTTCTGGGTCTTTTTATTCCCCTCGGTCAGCACAAATTCAAAAAAGGCAACGTCTGATAAACAGCAGCAGCTGAACTTGAACGCAAGCGAGGATTTTTAAGATCGGCATGGCCGAGGCTTTGTAGGCTTTTTCTATCTAGTTTATTCTTTTTTTTCTGTTCATGGTCTATTAATTTCATACATGTCGGTTAGATAGTATACATAGCTATTGTAATTAACTACATCGGAATTGTATTTATTCTTCGTCCTTTGTATTTGATATCTCGTGAAATTCCCATTCCACGGTCTAGACATTTGTGCTAATGTAGAAAAAAAATCTGTCAAAAACAGAACCCCCGTTAGTTATCACAATATGTGACGAACTACCTAAACAACGCATTACTAGTTATTTTAATTTTCGCCCTTATTACTAGCTTTCTCTATTTTCCCATCTCTTGTCTAAGACACCAAAAGCCCACCTGGCTTGGTTACTTCCCCTATGGAGCGTCAGAATCTCCTTGCAGTCTTCGAATGCTTTTTTATGCTAAACCTCAACATCATTGCTGACATCAACGTGCATATCTATTCATCTTGTACATACGAAAAATAGATGCTACGTTTAGTTTTGGAGTTGAGGCAGCCCAAAGTAGCACCAACTGAACCGTAATCGGCACCGTCCTGTTATGTCACTACTACTCAACTAGTAGCAATCAATTTCCAGGGGGTTGGATGGATCGATAGTCCCTAGAGCAAAGTAGGCTTTTCAGCTAATATTGTCAAGCTACGCACTATTCCATCTATCGCTCTAATAACTGTATGTAACAAGAAGTAGCCAGTGAGATCCGTGATTCTGCTATGTTCACGTGCCATCATTTGTGACAGAATGCAAGGTCAGCTTAAAAGTGAAGCTTCACCTACAGAAATAAGTCAACGCCATTACTTTTGGGTTTGCACACTTCGTCTGATTGGACAATGGCTAGATGTAGAAAATGCTAAAATTAAATACAAAAGAAAGTAAAGTATAGAGTGAAATACGACTATCAGATATGTAATGTTTTTTTTTGGTTATTCTCCATGCTACATACCATCTCTTTCTTCATTAGCTTCGCTTGCTCTTACGATGTCAGCCTATAAAGCTTATGGTTGAGCACCCGAGAGCCCATTAACTTAAGCCAAGAAACAGCCACTTGAGCTTCAGAGCTTCGGGTATCAAGGGGCTACATAGAATGGGTATACTCACGCAGTACGGCCTCTCGCCTTCAGAAGCTATCTAGCTATGTAGATTGCATGTCAAAGATAAAGATATCCTCAATCAACACTTCATATGTGTAATAGAAAGAAAATTCAAACCAACATCATAATTAAGACATCAAGAGGACAGCATAATACGACATCCAAGATACTATCAAAATTCGTATCTTGGAAAAAAAACTACATAACGTCAGGGTCAGCATTATAAAGCCCCTAGAACGAATAGTTCTGGAAACCGGTCCACAAAAGCCAAGGTCTTTTTCCCGTAGCCCGATAAAATAGATATCATCAGGGATTAAGAAGGTCATCAAGGTAAATTATATCCGACAGGAACCCCCATGATATTCCGGGTAATTACTGCCGTTTCTTGCCTGCAGGACTCGAGGGCTCGACAAGAAGCTCCGCTTTTGACTACGTTTGGCATTTAATTGCCAACTTAACTCTACAATTCAACGTTTCCGTAAAGGATATTGCAAACTTATCATCAAACATCATTATCTGTGCTACGAAAGCATATTCTAGTGGGATCTTTCCCCTTTTCTTGCCCTGATCAGCTCGGCACTCAACCCATCTATCCTCTTATCCTGCATCTATTTCGCTATACATCGCCATGCCTCAGCCATCCTATGCCGACTTCGAGGCCATCCTCGCCTCTCCTTTTCCCAAAATTGCTCTGCGTGATTGGTATGCCGCCTACGCACGGCAGCAAATGGCCACAACCGATGCCGCACCCTTTCTCATCCCCACCACCTTCCTGGGCAGCTTCATCATACCAGCCTTATGTATAGCGATTCCACACCAACAACGTCGTTTAGGTCCGTTGCGCGTGTTATTACGATGGTGCGCGATGGCACTTGTTCTAGCGTTGAATGCTGATTTGTTCCGTCGCGCAACGAGCACAAACGTGGCCTGTGGCTATGGTATCGGCATGGTCACTGTTTGGGGATCCATAGTAGCTGCCATGGCTTTGGTTTTCATGGATGCGCAGGACTTGGAGCGCGTAGCTAAGAGAGTAAAGGTTCGCCATGTTCAGGACGGAAACGGCGATGGTTCCGATGGGCAGCTGGTGGTCAAGACCATCGAGGAAGAACAATATTACTGGGAATCATATCCTCACGAAGGGTCCTTTGGCCAGCGGTTTCTCTGGGGCTTCGATATCGTCACATCCCTCAAAGGCGCCGGTAAGCTGTTTCTTTCTTGATCACCATAGCGTCCGATCAGCTAACCTTCTCTTAGGCTGGAGCTGGGCCATTCCCACTCTTCCTCATCCACCACCACCCACCAACCCGCACACCAACGAGCTCATTGACATGGCTGCTGTGCCTATAGTCTCACGTGCCCACTTTCGCCGCAGCCGCAATGCCACGGAGTTCTGGACACGTAAAATCCTTATTGCAATTGTCGGCTACATCGTTCTCGACTTGCTGTCTGTGGCCGTAGAAGCTGATCCTTTCTTCCTCGTTGGCCCGCGTGGCATGCATCCACCCTTCATCTACCCACCACCAGATCATCCCATCCTATCCTGGCTGCCGACCGTTTTGCTTCCAGCCTATCGATCTCTATTCTTCTTGTTGTGTATCTTCACAGGACTGCAAGTCGTGTTTACTTACGTTGACATGGTACAGGCCGGCCTATTCTCCTTCCTTCTGCCGATGCGCGCTGAGCCGTGGATGTATTCTTCCGTGTTTGGATCGCCGGCCTCTATGGTCGAGGCTGGGTTGGCTGGTCTTTGGGGTGTTGTATGGCATCAGACTTTCCGCGCCCCGTTCAGTGCTCCTGTGCGCTATATCTGGGGCCATGGCCATGGCCGATTTCCCGGCAAGAAGGCTGCGTTGTTGGTTACCGCCTTCATCGGCAGCGGATTGATGCACGGCGGTGCTTCTATGACAGCCGTGCCGTTGACTCAGTCGATTGAGCCTTTCATGTTCTTCGTTGTACAGTGTATTGGAATAATGGTCCAAAAGGCTGGCTCGAAGGCTTTGAAGCCGCTTGGTTTCTCGATAGCACAACGGAAACTAGGAAACTTCTTGTTCGTCTTGGTTTGGCTATACCTTAGTGCGCCTCTCCTTGGCGATGATTTTGCAGCTGGAAGTATCTGGACTTTGGAACCCTCGCCTTACTCTTTGGTGCGTAAATTGGGCTTTGGATACCCAGGTGACAGCCCGTGGAGATGGGACGAAAGCCATATGGGATCGATATATTTTGGCAAACACTGGTGGGAGTTTGGATACGGCACTTAATAAAGACAATACATGGACCATAAGATAGACCAATAGATAGACGATACAGTTACTACTTTGATAGGCCAATAGACAAGCTATATAGCTGCTTCTTCGAACTGATTACCCGTTTTCAACCCTTCAAATCAAGTCAAGGCAGCAGCTTGTCTTCTGGACATGCCACCTGCAACAGTAGCTGCCTTGCGGGCTTCAGAGTGAATCCACTTGACAACATCACTATATACATCCTTTTTTGAAGCAAAGACACTGCCAAACGCTTTGAGTATAACTCTATGAATGAAGAATGTTAGTCCCTGTGCTTCTCGTATATCAATCAATCAAACTCACAATGCAGTCTGTGATCGTGACAACTCGCACTTGTATCCTGGAAATTTGATGCTTTTGGCTTGAGAGTTGATCAAAAGATGTACGATATCGGTAAGACGAGCAATCGTAGCTATTCGATATGAAAATGTTAGTTGTTGTCTTCTTTTTCAACCAGTCCCTGGTCCCAAGATATCATATTACCTATCACAATACGGGGCGCTGGCCTCTTCTCCCGCGGCAAGCTACGAATATAAATCCAGGCTCTCCGAGCAATATCATTCAGAGATATTTTGAGGTTAGCCCGTACTATACGAGTTGTATTATGAGTACTGTCGTAAAACATAGCGCGGGAGTGGGAACGAAAGTAGTCTAAGAAAAAGTGTCAACAATCGGCTAGTTTGGTGATTAGCAATGAGTTGCATTCTGGTCTTACTTATAACGCGTTTCTGGAAATTCAATCCCGGATTCCGCGTATATTCCACCGAGATAGAGTTTGAGATAACTAAGTGAAAGGATACCGTTAGAAGACAGTTATAGAGCTTATATATTAGATAGTAATACTCACTTTTCGAATTTGAATCTTTCTGGCGCTGAGATATAGCCAATGTTCGACAGTTGATAGCTGTGCCACAGAAAGGAAACCTTGTGACATCCGGTACTTGAGGAATTTGAACTCCATCTACTTGAAGATCAAAGTTGGTCAAACTCTTGCGTGGATTTACTTGCACGCCATATTCAGGTAAACCGCGAACCATCTTCTCACAAAACTTTATTGCTTTGGCTTTGTCCACTGTTATCAGCAGAAAATCATCAATCAAGCGCATAAGTAGCGTTGTACCATTTTCGGTGAGATCGAGAAATTGAAGCTCGTTTGCTTCTAGAGATGCGTAGAAGAGGTTACACATGTCTGCTGAGAGAACAGAACCTTGGGGTATGCCTCTTATTTGCCTATACAACCCTTTACCAATTTTGACGGTGTTGTTACGAACATGCGGCTCTAAAAGCTTTCCAATCAAGTACTTGGTGTCCCACACTTTAGGTGCTGCGGGCCAATGAAACACAGTATTGCGTCGTGTAGACTGAACAGCTTGATTCTGTCCAGTCACGGTATGTGTTAGATTCTCAACAAGCTCAGCCTCGCTTCTCTGCATCAAGTTTCGTCGGTCATAAAGAGTAGATGCCGTTGTGCGCCAACGCCGTGATGGCCGCTCTATTTTATCTACTCCTGGCTTCATAGATACATGTTTGAACATGACATAATGTCTCTCCTTGGGAACAGTGGCTAGCAGTTTTAGCACGGCTTCTTGGGGAATTGTATCGAAAGCTGCCTGTACATCGATCTTGACAAAGTACAGATGCGGAAGCGGCGTTGGTAGTCTATTAGTCAGGGCTTTCAGTCGTATGAAGATGTCGTCAACACTGCCGAGAGTCGATCCCGTGAGCGATGTTCCCTGGCGCATCTTCTCGAGTTTGATGACACCGTGAAGTGGCGTTAACAGCGTGTTGATACTAGGAGTGAATTTACCCCTAAGATTTTTACGGCCTACGGTGATGGCCTGGCGTCGCCGGAGATTCATGATGGGACGCATAGTGGCCGCCTTGGGCACTAATCTTAGGCTAGCAATACCCAAAGGTGGAGTATCTTTGGGTGCTGTCGTTGATTGCTGTTGTGGATTTGCGATAGCCACTGGTGCTTCGTTTGCCGAGCTTGTCTTTTCCTTCGGGATCTTTTCAAACATCGTAGTTTTCAACTCATTGAAAAGGGGCGTAGAGAGAGCACGCCACATATCATGTCGAAAGAAAAACACGGCAGATCGGCCTGCACTTTCTCCGCCTGCTTCAGTAGCATAAAAGCAGTTCCCTAGGAGTGGAAGTATCAGCGAGTCAAAGACAAAATAGACAAATTCATGCAGTAAATCTAATCGCATCTGTCGGTCACTCTGGCTCATACGTAGCGATCGCAATGCAGGTAAGGTGAGCCATGGAACATTTGAAATCTGGAGTGTTTCGACGACGTCATGCAGTGACATCCGCTCAAATTTGCGAAGTCTGACCACCCGATCTACCATTTTCATGATTACAGATTTGTTATGTGTCTGGGTTTCTCCAACACCCCAAAATTCCACAGGCACAATTTTGCCAAGGACCGCGCAACATAACGCTGATACTTGGTGATGTGGAGTGGCATGGTCAGTCATGACTTCGCCGTCCCTCAGAATAAACTTCTTTTCCGGCTGGCAGCGTCGAAGGCGCTTTTTGGACTTCTTCAATGGCTTCGAGACAGACATACATTGCGGCTGACGAGCATCTGGTACAGGGTACTCGACGTCCATACCCACATCCATATCTATGTCCATATCTATGTCCATAGAAGTCTTCATATCCTCCACAGGTTGCTTGTCGGGACAATCCAGTTGGGTTGGACAGTAATGTTTAAGCATCTCTTGATAGGAACATCGTTCGTGTAAAATCTGCATGCGCCATACCAATCTTTGTGCTTCGCCACGTAGTCTCTTTGGGACCCGTATGCAGAGCTGTCTTTTGCCGTTAATGATGCGGCCAAACTTATCGTTCAATTCCTCGTCTCGCACTAATGCATTAAAGGAATCGCTGCACTCATCTGTAAAGACATTTTCAAGCTTGAATTGTCGTGGAAATATATGAGCCATTATCCTCAAGGTGGAAAGATCACCATATGTAAATCTTAAATCACTCTCGGGATTCTTTTCACACTTCTCAGTCAGAGGGCACCTGTTGAGTGGATGTATATGCCGAAATCCAGGTTTCACTGTGCCTCTAACTGTGAGCTCAGGACGTCCATACATTATTTGGCGGCGACAGATGTCGATCTGCATTGGTTTTTTGACGGGCTCTCTGATATCATCGTTATCATCAACTTTTACATTTTGCTCGGCCACGGTTTCTTTCTTCTCATCATCAGGCTTGATAGGTTGCACCTCGTGTAAAGGCATATCATTCAGTGGATGTCCTTGGGGAAGCATGTTAGTGACACGTGTATGGTACGTAGATAAAATTTACAGGAAGCCTACCACTTAATTGGAAAAGATTCCCAGAACCGGGAGTCAGAGTGATGTATATTCCACAGTTCAGTATCAACTTCATCATGATGCTTTCGCCTGTTTTTCCCAGTAGTGTCAAGATATCTGGCCATGGGCTTCGTTTCAACATATCTATATGTTCATTACGTTGTTTCACGAATAGCCCTGGAATTGGTTGGTAGAGAGGTTCTAACTGTAAGTTCCGGATACCAGCACCACGCTCAAACCCGTCACAGATGAGATGAGATGGCCATCGAGCCGTCGACTCGATCTTGTTGAACAAAAACCAGACACAAAAGTCTACAATTTCGGATTGACTAAAGTGATCTTGTCGTGCCGAGCCAGCAATAGTCACGTATGATGGGTCACCAACAGCGGAGTGTAGCTGTTGAGATAGAGCAATGTACTCCAGCCTTATGTCCTTGAGCTGAGGGTCATGGGCCTCTTTCTGGCCACCAGAATCTTGTGTGGCATCAAGTGCTTTGTTCGAGATGGGAGAACCAACAGATGAAGCACCTACGAGCGTGGAATCTAGAAACTTGACTGTCTGAAGCTCAATATCATATCCTACGCTGTCTGGTTGTAAGTTCTGGCCCAGCGAGGCGATCTTCCGCCGTCTAAGGCGTGAAGATTTTGGAAGATTCAAGAGAAGATATGTGCGCAACGTCATAACACACGGATAGTAGCGGCTCAGCACATTGTGCTCTAGTAGAGCCACAGGAGATGTATTCTTAAGTTTGCTCTGGCGCTTCTTGTGGCGCTTGCCTGTGGGTAGCGTGGAAGGCGGATTGTTATCTGCAGTTGCCACATTACGTTTGCGAAAGTCTGATGGCATTGTATTCTTTTAGCAGCATCCAATATTAAAAAACGCAATTTAATGTTATTTTAGAAAATGAGATCGGTGATGAAATTTGAAGAAAATGATGGACGCGATGATGATGAGAAAAATGATCATTTAAAATTTCAAAATCATTTAATTTCCAGTTGTGTTTACTAACCCCATCCCGTGACTACCAAGTCATTTAATGGTAATTACCATGAAAAATAGACATTAGACAAACTATATGTTACACTGATGTTGACCGAGTCTTCACCGATCCAATCAACAATTACACAATAGGCACAATAGCAAAATCTGTGCGCGAACTAATCGATTGAAACACAAATTTTGTGTTGTTTTGGGCAGTCACATAGTTAGCATTTGTATGTAAGAATTTCAATAAAAAATGTTGCCAAATTCTGAGTGGTAGCGCTAACGTCGCAAGATTGTCCTTAGCTATAGCGGGTGGAAACTAGGGTTATGAATAACCCAATACCTATAGCACATTTATTTGGGGGTCGTTCTTCACCGTTAAACGCCTTGATTCACCGTAGGAGAGGAAGCTATCCATCTCTTGTTTTCCAAAACCTTGTACTTGGGCACCGACAACCTGTTCTGTCCCCTGAAATGCACGATGAACGATCGTTGCTCCAAGGTCACGCGAGAGTCCCAGATGATCAAAAAATATTTAGAGTCGAGAAAGCTGGATCTCTTCAGCCCGGGGGCCATGTCGACGATAGACGATTCATAGTAGCTCTATACCAACTTTAGTCTATATGTACTTCTATGTTTGCTTGGTTATATGTAGACAATTGTTATTTACAGATAAAAACAGAGAAAGGGCCTATCTGGCTGGACATATCCCACCTAGCTTGGAAGGAGGCTCAGGTTGCATTGGCCATGGTGACTTTGCCGTGCTGGCTTGCATGTGTCGACGACCAGGGATAGACAGAAATCAAAGCCAGAATGGAAGGCAGTGTATGATTGTTGATAGTTAGAGATCCCTCAAGGGCTTTTTATGAAAAAGACAAATATTTGTATAGATATGCTCTGCGATGGTGATTCGCCTGTCTCAACATGGTTGACCTATATCTTACACGACGATACAACGATTTGGATAACCTAATTATTGAGTATCCCCCACCGCTCTGTTTTGTCGTGTCGGACTAGACGTGGGGGGCAGTAGCTGGTTACGAGTAAACTATGTATTCATCTACATATCTGGATAAAGCAGCGGTCTATCGTCAGAAACTACAATATGTCCTAAAGCAACATTTCGCTCTTTGATACGACTGCCGGCCCGCTGTATATTTGACCTAGAGTGACTGGATGAATTGGGTGTTGATATGCGAGCTAGTGTCCTAAGAAGATGCTCGAGGGGGAACTGTTATCCAGAAAGAGCCACGGCGAAGCTGGCTACGATTACGTTTATTACGTTTACAAGCTAGCCTTGAATAGCTAGCAAGTGCTACCAATGCCTGTTCTACTGACTCCCGAGCCTTGAAAACGCAGCTTTGCAAAACAAGAACCGCCGGCGACCGGCTCTAAGTAGCTTGTTTGTCTTCTCTTTTGGACTTTTGGACAGGGGCTATAGAAGAGAAGAGAAGAGAATAAAAACCAGCCATGTATGCCTGGGGGGCCCTGGAAGTGACATTTGGCTAGTTGCGTAGTATGTAGGTTGGGTCCGGGCTAGGCTAGCTAGCAGCTTGATCTGAGAGTGTGAGAGTGTGTAAGGACTGTCTTCCCCAGACTGAACTCGATATTCGAGGCGGGCACGGAATTGAGGGAGAAACCCAATACAGAAGTAGAGGTCGGTACATGAAGATAATTGTCCTCAAAGCCTATAAAGTCTAATATATCAGGACTTTGTAATGAGTGAAAACCAGTAGATAGGCCTTCGTTGATTAGTCATATCATACCACGCAGAAGATACGCGATAGGTGTTTGTAGTACATGTAGTTTGTAAATCAAAAATCGAGCAAATCGGCTCGTCTTGTAGGGTAATAGGGTAACTTTTATGGCCGCGGAGGGCCTCAACCAATCAGTCGACGTTTCTTTTTGCATTCTTGACTTTGTGTGAGCCAGCGCAACAACATTATTTTCCGTGATTTGAGCGGTTTCTGTTTGTAACTGATTAGATAGAACCCGTTGATAAGTTTTTTCCTTCATTACATTTTTTTGTTTTCTTTTTCCTTCATTTTATTATTTTTTTTTCTTCGCTGAGCAACGCTTAGTTTTCTTTATTTTTACTAACAACGTACATATTATTTTCTTTATGGAACCCTCACTCTGTCTTTCCTCTAGCACAAGAGAATAAAAGATCCAGACGACAATCTTCCAGAAGCTCTCTAGCAGACGACGCCCGCTTCCTGCCGCCGAGCAAGCACCAGATTCCAACTTCTATGCTTTGAATAATCGAAGCAGGCCTTATCCACCAAAAAACCGGCTATAATTTTCTCTGCTCAGTGCCCGTGATGGCTTCGAATTGCGCTGTCCAGCCGTAGAGGAGGTGCAGTCGAAGCTTACGGTTGGCTATTTAGCTCTGCTAGCTACTCTAGACCTGCTCACTTTGTTCCCAGCCGCAATCAGCACCTCGTTGCTGTTGCTACATAGTCTCTCTTCCCGAAATACGCCTAGAACAAGCTGTACTTTCTGTCTCTCATATTAGCTGCCACAATGGACCCGCCTATCGGCTCAGATTCGGCCCGGACGAGCGGCGCCACGTCCCCGCCATCGCCGCACCACACGAACTTGCACCAAGCTGCGCCTAGTCCGCCCAGTCCGCCCAGCGACCCTAACCTTCAGAGCTCTGCTAGCAACTCGGCCCATGGCATGGAAAGCGGCGACACCCATATGGCAGATTCCGCCGATCAGCCGAGCCGCTACAAACGCGCTAGCCGGAAAAACGCACCACGTCGTTTTGCCTGTCCGTTTAGCGGTTGCGGCAAGATATATTCCCGCGCCGAGCATCTCAACCGCCATCAACTTAACCGTGAGTCTACATGTCACACGCTATATCTGTGTATCTATGCTGACCCGTGCCGACACTGGCCGTAGACAACCCAAAACAGATCTATATCTGTGATGTACCGAATTGCGACCAAAAGTTCGTTCGTGCTGACCTACTTTCCCGTCATAAAAAGCGCCATAACTCGTCTTATGTGCCGCGTAACCGAGAGCGTAGTTTCCGTGACCCGGCTGAGGACGATTCTATGGTAGATCACAGCGCACCTACTTCACCACAGAGCCAACCTAAACCTCTTGCGCCTTCCACGGTGCAGACCAACCCAATTTCTGCTGCTACTACTCCTACTCTTACTCCTACTCCTACTCCTGTTCCTCATCCACATCAATCGCCGTCGGGGCCACCGTTGTCTAAGCCAGAACAGTATCTCAAAGGCCCTCAGTCGCAAATGCTACCGCCACCGCCTTGCTCATCTTCTACTTCGACTATACGACAGCCAACACGCCATATATTCGAGAATGGACTCCTCCCATCCCGACATAGTCTAGTATCAACAGCTGCCACGGCGGCTGCTGCCATGTCTTCTCTGCAGTCAAACCGGCAACATCAGCATAACTATCAGCAAAGGCAACAAGGACAGAACCACGAGCCATTGTCTTCGCCGGTCTCCTTGCAACACTCCCCTCATGAACTTCCTCAGCCATCGCTACAGCACCAACATCAGCATCAACAACAGCAGCATAAGCAACAACAGCAACAGCAAACACGCAGACAGCCATTTGAAGCTTTGGTCCCTGGCTTAATGACGGTGCCAGACAACACCACTCTAAGCCCTGGCACATCGCTGCCACAGCTACCGCATATATCAAACGTTGACTTGGCTTCGCAAACACTGCCGCAAACCTCATTACCATCATGGACACCATCACAACCTACCGCAGACCCATTTCTACGCGCAAAGCCTACAGGCCCTTTGCTCAACAACCGCAATTTCAATATAATGCGTTCGTTATTGGACGCACCAGACTCAATGATGTCCCAGTTTGCAAATATGGGGTCCTTGTCAAACGATGTGACCCCAGAAGAGATAGCTCGGGACAGCTTTACGATGTGGTTATTTGACACCAACCCGTCTAATGAATATGGCCCCGCAACGCTGTCATTCATGGATGGCGGGTTAGAGTCTACATTCAATAATAGCATCACATATGACTATGAATCCTCGCGCGCTAGTCGGTCCCAGTTCGATGCCGTGTCCTCGCCGGCTATGTCGCAGCCCGGTATCCCTGGTAGTGGGCTTGTAGAGACTGAAGCAAACGATGATATGTCAGAAGCACGACGCAACTGTTTACTGCGTCACTTTGAGCAATTCTATGCCTCGGATACAAAACGGCGAGAAGCTGTTGCCGATATCATGCGTAAGAACGATGACGGTGACTACCCGGCATTACGCAAAGATGTCCTAAAAGACTTCGTGCGTGTGTTCTGGCGTCTAGTATCGCCACGTTTGCCCATCATTCACTTTCCAACCTTTTTATTGAACACGTGTTCGCCGCAGCTTCTTATTGCTATGATGGCTCTTGGCGCCGCCACTGTCAGTCTGCAAGAGCCAAACATCAATGATTACACCGTGTTTGCTGATATGTTGGTTGAGGGTGTTCGTTGGGAAATCCTGCGCTCTGAAGATGCAACGCCACCTGTAGCTCTATGGGCTGCGCAAGCATTGCTTCTAGTCGAATTCTACGAGAAGCTGTACTCAGTGCGACGTCTTCATGAGCGAGCCCATATCCACCATTGTATCACTCTTAACCTCCTGCGGCGTGGCAGTCCCCTGATTGGCCGTGCCGGGTCCGAGACTCCGCCGGACGATATGCCGTCACTCGCCAGCAGTGCTTTCAGCGGGCGTAATAACGAAGGGGAGGGCAGGTCGAGTTGGCTTCGATGGGCTGAGACCGAGTCTATGCATCGCGTAGTATTCGCAGCCTTCATGTTGGATATAACCCACGCGGCCATGTTTGGCCATGTCGCCGATATGCAGCCGCATGAAATCCGGCTTCCGTTGCCTTGTGATGACAGCGTATGGACAGCAGAAAACCCTGAGCAATGCCGCCAGATGGACGCCACCATTCGCATGTATGGCGTCGAGCCAATCTCCTTCTTGGATGGTCTACGCAAAACGGTACACGGCCAAGAAGTCAAGAGCCATTCGTTTGCTCGCATGATTATCATGAGCGGTCTCCTCAGTGTGGCCTGGCACATCCGCCGTAGCTCATCCCAGCTTAAATGGCTGGACGGAAAGAACAGTGGAGGCGCCGGTACTGGTACCTACACTAGCACCGGTGGCAGCAATAGCCTCAACGCAGCTGGAGGATTGGCCGCAGCCAGCGTACCCGAGGCCCGCAATTTCTCCATGGTTCTTGCAGCTTTCGACTCGTGGAAGGGCTCATTTGACCATGCCATTGGTGGCAATGATGACCCGCTGGGCGTCAAAGGTCCCGTTATGTCGGCATCGTTGCTCTACCACTTGGCACACTTCAGCCTGCGTGTTGATATCATCGACTGCCAGGTCTATGCTGGCGTGCGTCGACTGCTGGGCCGCAAGGTTTCTCTACGTGATTACCAGAATGCCGTCGGTCGTATGAAGGTATGGGCACGTGATGGGCTGACACGACAAGCCATACTACATGCATTCAAGTTATTGTACCGCGTTCTCAAGCAACCACGAAGCACAAACTCGATGCGCCAGATGGCAGCTGCCATTAACGGTGGAACGGTAATTCCGGAGTACTACTCGGTACGCGATGACCCAGATCCTCACCGGCCATGGATCATGTACTATGCCACGTTGAGTATCTGGGCATTTGTACGTGTATATCCCGTGCGACATGAGTCAACGCCACAGCCTCAGCCATCAGCTATAGTACCCAACTATCTCCCCAGAGGACCCCATGCTCAGCAACAGCAACAACAACAGCAGCAGCAGCAGCAGAAATATCCCAGCAGCAGCAGCACCTCTACCACCTCCTCTTTAGCTTCATCATTACGCGGGACTGGACATCGTGATCTGGAGCTCCATACCCGCACGGTTGAATATGTCAGCAATATTGCCAAGTTGGATGAGCTCACGATCTCCACGGCCGAAACGCTGTCCAAAGGCGTGGCGTTCCTGCTTGAGTCGATGCAGAGGATCCTAGGCGAGGCGCGCTCGGAGCTGCTGCTTGAAGCGAAAGATAGGCTGCAGATATGCAGAGAGGTTCTGTATTCATCTACTGGGTAACCATGTAATCAGTTAGTGTGCGTACGTGCTGTCTATCAACTACATATTCACTAGCTTGTTAGCAGACCACTACTAAGGTCCCGCCATACTGGATCTCTTATCTGTATCTTCCATGGATCACCTTCTCTCGTCTCTAACTGTCCAGAGAAATCCCTCTTATTCCATCACTGATAGTTTGCTGCTCACATGCTCCTCTTCTGGCTAGTGCATGCTCCCACTAATGTGGTTATGTGTGGCATTCCAACTCGCTACTATTAATACTTTCCCAGATTGTCTTTTCATCTTCCCTGGTCTACACTAGATCTAGGATGGACTTTCCCAATCTGGTCAAGCCAACTAATCTACCTACACTTGCTTCATATATCTCCCTCTCTCACTCAAGCAGGTTCTTCCACGCCTCTCTTCCAATCATCTCCTATCATATCTATCTCTCTTGTTTTCTTATCGTTCTATAGCGCTTCTATATCTCTTTGGTTTTTATGCTATATATGTGTCGTGTGCTTGCTTTTTCGATATCCCAGCTGTCTTAACCTATTATGTTTCCTTCTGTAATATTATTCATTATTATATGATCTACTCTACCATGTATCTACATACAATATATACCTATATAACAACTATAAAGCCAAGATATATGTTTTGGTACATGCATGTTGATCCAATTCCTTGTGAGATGTGGACTTCTTTGACATCACGAAGTCTAGCAAAGCACAAATATATATCTTGGAATTCGATTCGGCTATATTGGCTTGTCACACCAAAGATGCATTTTGAGGTTTCTTTCTACGGATATCCAAATTAGGAATTACAATTCTAATCCATCTCACTGTCTATTGTTTGACAGTTGGCCTAATTATCTCTATCAAGTAGTGAAAATTGTTAATACAATTACATATTTAACGGTCAACAAGTGCATTTTTATATACACCCCCCCCCTCATCCAGTAGCTTCACTAATCACAACACTAGAAATTTAGGCAGGCATCATCTGGTAGGAAAACATAATCATGTATTATATTCCCTAGTGGCGTTGTTGGCGGTGTCTTTACACAAAATACCCATAAAAGCTATCAATCTGCGTGTAATATACCCAAAGCAGAGCAATTCATAAAACTCGGGGTATGCAACTACAGTTACTAGATTGAAGACACGTTGTTTCTGTTTCTCCTGCTCGTAGGTTATATATTCGTTCTAGCGATTTATAAGATTGCCCCGACGTATTTTGCTTTTTCAAGGGTTACTAAATGTCTGGGTAGTTAATGTATAGCCAAACCTCCCACATTTCTATATATACGGTAGAGAAGTAAAACAATTGTTACATATACTACAACATTATGTTCTCAACATAAGAGCAATATGATAGTTAATATTAGTACATTTTCTTCATTACAGTACACACCGTGAATAATGGGTAAATCAAGCAATACGTGTCATAAGTATGTAAATACGTATGTTATATAGCTTATCATGTATGTTTATTTCTCTATCTCTTTTGTATGTGTGATAATGTTTCCCTCCTGCGTTTATGTGTGATATTGGGTGATATCCTACTTCGTACCTATAAATACCATTGTTCTTCCTCAAGTACTATTTTCTACTACCACAATAACACTACCCATGACCTCAATAATAGACCGTCTAATGGTACACATGTGTACACATTATGTATGTCCCAAAGTTATCGTACATACGATGCAGCAAAAGCAACCCCAACATTGCCGGGGTTTAGATTCTTTCCTTTTTCTTTGTTCAACTAGTGACTATAGTTGTAATCTAATGCTTCACATTTAGCTCGAGTCAGACATCAAACAGTCATACAAGATTGTCACAATCATATTATATCCATAACCAAAAACAGCATGTGCCCGAAACCATGATTTGTCATATCCTTCGTTCATTCAAGGTGGTGCGATTCATAACCCTTATTAACCCTATTTATCACTTACACCGAGTTTCATTTCATTTTGGAAGGTTTACACCAAATTATTTGGCCACGAGTGATGGCTCTTAACCAACGCAGATTGACATTGAGTTCTTGTTAGTTCAAGCCGCCAGTAACTGTCAGATTTATATACCTGCCAAGGCTGTGTAATCAGATCAAACTTATCTCACGGGATGTATTTTTAATTGTGCGGAGAGGTGCCCTATCTGTTGATTTGTGCTCTTTGTTCAAGCCCTTTTGTTTCTTTTTCTCACTGTTCAATAGCTAATCCGATTCCCCATCCTGCACTTCCGATATCCCCCCTCCCCCTTGGAGACTGGGAAAGGACCTGGAAAGGGTCCTCCTAAGACGTGACGTGATGCTAAGACTCCAGTAAGGATACGACATAGCTCGTCTCTGTATTCTAACTTGATTTTTATTTATTTATTTTCATGTAGTTATCTAGAATCCTACTTTAACTTGATCACTTTTTACCGATGCTTTTATAATCATATATATCATGTACTTCCAAATTCTGCAGTTCCTTCCGAAGCTGGTCCCACCGATCCAGATAAAGTCTTAAAGATGGGCGACGAAGGAGATATTAGAAATAAATGAGAAAAAAGCCGAATTATCGGTATGAGTTTCTATTTTCTTGCCTGCTCTGGCTGATCGGCTGCAACCGGGCTCTTCCTTTATGTTTTACTACAACTAAGACTGCAGTATCGATGCTAAGTTCATAGGCCAATATACCTGTACGTTGGGTAAGGGAGTGCCATTTTGTGATATGTATGAGGAAATATACAGATATATATATCTATGTACGTGAAGGCTTCCTGTTGTTCTAATGTCCAATAACTAACGATGTGTATCAATGCTATATACGTGCGTGATCCATCTGACACTATATCCTTTCTAAAGTGAAATTGAAATGCACTGCTGAATCCAAATATGACATATAATTTACAGAACATGTCATACATAAGCTGTATTGTCAATTTTGGTGTCTCAAAGTCACGTTAGGAATGCATGGTAGGAGATCAGCTCAATAATGAGCCTGCATACCCAATTTTCATTTGGAGCACTATCTATCACCTAATAATCACCTTCCTCGTGACTCGGACTCGGAGGTGGTAATATGATACTAAAGGCTCATTTGGTAAAGTTATTTGACTAATACAGCTTAATTCTTGTACATTAGTATAATTTTATCATTTAGTGCCTTAGATACAATATACAACAATCACATATCCAAGTAGCACGGACCAACCAAAACACAGGGGAATTCTAAAATACTACGATAGCTTGGACTTACAAGTGTATAATTGATCACAAGTACTTCTACTACACTCTCGAAATTATTACTATTACACATCTGTATGTTTGCGGCGTTGAATTCATGTTGAAGTAAAGTGTGCCTTGAAATGTAAGCTAGAGAATATAATATGGTGTTAACATCTGTGATGGAGGCAAGGTTATGAAATTGCAAGTGCCTTTTCCATTGCGAACAAAAAAAAGATAAATATCAACACCTATTAACGTAGTTAATAAGCGAGTCAAAAATACAAAGGAATCGGAAATGTTTAATATTTTTACTGAAAAGTCAACCATAACACCCTGAATCAACAAAAAATTATTTAGGAATTCCTCTTAATATATCTCTATTTATATCTGATATAACCTTGATTTATGTCCTGTCTTGCCGAACAAACCACATTTCCTTTCCTTCCTTTGTTTTGGGCCTATGTGTAGGCAAATCTATAGCAGACTCTAAGATGCCGTATTTGGCTTAAAACAAACATAAGTCAAGCTTAGATGGCCTCTAAATCTTTGCATTTGGCCCTTCATCAGAAGACATATATCAGAAAATAATTCGTCTTTGGTTCTGGCTGCTTCTTGACAAAGCCCGAGGCCCATCGCCTGCCAACGGGAGATGTACCAGCGGTTTGTTGATCATATCTTCCACATCACGAATGTGGGGAGAACATAATCAAGAATATAGATTTAGAATATAGTGAACAATCTTCTTATCCTCTGGATTGGTTAATTTCCATAGTTTGATCGTGCTGTCATGTTGCGACCTTCGGCCACTGATTCTGTGTCCCTGTGTTGATTGAGGGGTGTTGTAGATAGTAGTAGGACACTTCACCTTGCAATATGGGTCTTATTTCAAAGCTTGAAGAGCTGAAAATCTAGGATTCTTTTTATAAGTTGATTCTATGATTTTTGGTGGACAAAATTGTGTTCAAGTGTTCGGGGTCGTGTGGTCACAGAAGTTTCCGACTCCCTTGTATTTCCGACTCGCTTATGAAATACGTTAGTTAGTTTCTTGTTATATTGTACGTGCTTGGCACTATATGAGCAACAGCGGTTCAAGACACTAGCCTGCGTCATTTTGCTAACTCTCGAGCCTAGCGAGTATGACGGTTAGTGCTTCTATTTTCGAAGCCTGCCTGTATTTTTTCTTTAGCGAGAAGAGGATTGGGGTAACCAACTGAAAAATACAGGCCCCAAGTCCAGGTCTAGATCGTGAAATAGTCATATCGTCATAGTTGTCGACCAAAGCTCCTGAGTCTCCGAGAGTCCTTCTAGAAGATATATATACTCGTACCATATGTACGGTTAATCAGTTTCAACGGGCTGTTCTTTTTGTCCCTTCTTATTTCTCCATCTAGCATGATTTAGTTCAAAGGAACGTCCTTATCACGTCAGTTGGTTTACAACCTACCTGACCGTGGATACAATCTTTCGTGTTGGACGGAGCACATGCCATTTTTACTACATAATTTGATATATAGCCAGGTGCGGATATGTTGTATTGGTGTGCTATATCGTGATGGAGGTGGGAGAGCATTTCAAGCATATCACATACATGATGCATGATCTTCCAAAATCTCGGAGGTGTAGGCCATCAGCCCATCATTCATCTGCCAATGATTCCATTTACAGTAGAAAAAGTTACAGTGCCGCGCAGAGAGTGACAGTGGGCGGGTCTAATGTGGGATGATGAAGGGCGTATAGTACAGGCGAAAAGGACTGAAGCGAGAAAAAAATGGAAGCCTCTACAATGTTGTTGGGTGATTCGATCTGAACTGTGTGGACTGTAAGAAATCCGAGATTCGCATCAGATTGTGGCGTGGAGTGATATAAAGTAATTAGCAAGTGAGATCTTTTCTGTTTGGTTTTTTTAGACGACACGCCGTAAACACCATACTATTCAAAAACTAGTCAGATACCTAAACAAGCCTGGTGCATATGTGCGTATTTGAACATTTACCCGCAGAAGGTTAGCTCGGCTCGGAATCGAGAATCTTTCCGAGTGTTCACATGTTGTGTATGTAATGTATGTATAGTTATATGTATGAATGTGATTCTTGGAATGACGCTGTATCAGCTGTACTAGCGCTGATGGTAAGTGACCGCTTTGTGGAGGCCCATTTGACAACAAGAAGGACTAGACTTCCATGCATACCAACTGTGTAAATACAGTCATCATACGACATATCAGGCATTAGAATTCCGCCTTCCTGTAATAGCAAAGCAGCAGGGCATTAGCTAGTTGATGTCACTAGGTCTCCCCTGACTTAAAGTTTAGTTAACGGTCCCATAAGCATTGTGTACGAAGAACTCTAATTCATCACTACCAATCTCCATGTCCACCTCAACAGGGTCAAGTTCTCTTAGGTAGAGCAACACTAAACTGATGATAATGACTATATACAACTAATTATATCATGCATTGTTAGCCTATTCTTCTAGTAATAACAATTACTTCCATTGATATCTATATCCCATATTATTTCTTAGTTGAAGGAGTGCTGACAAACGGTCTTTGTATAAGGACTTTCATACATTGGAATTTTGATAAAGCTCGAGAGTCTGTGGTCTATATAGTCTTATACTCTCGGTGTTGTTTACAAGCATGTCTTGCCTTATAAGTGGTAGAAAACAGCAGAGGTGAGCATACTATGAAGAACTATCAGTAACGGGGCTTCATATGAACGATGATAAGTGTGTTTATGATTGAAAATGAGATAAATTCGGGAATCCTACCAAGCTAAAAGGCTAGCTCTTTGATTGTCACCAACATCATAGTTGAGTTTTCATCCTAATGATAAAGACTTGGTGTCTGAAGTGAATATATAACCTTACATAAAAAGAATGCTGTGAGTAACAGCTACTAAGTCGGTGACCGCAATGTTGTTTATTCTTGTATTTGCTGATATACATGGGTATTACTTAGAATAGAAGCTAGATAACTAAATGTGGTAAAATTTTGTCAATTCTAGACAATATCTCTCAGTAAACCTACTTCATAAGAATGGAAGGCTAGAATTACAATGATGCTCTGATACTACATCCATGGTTACTAACATCTCAGCTGTCTATCGATTCAATATACTTCCAGTCACCCTAAATCCGATATAGCTTGAGAGGGATGGAAAGGAGAAAAAGGCAATTGATGGTTGGTTATGAAGAAACTGCCTGTCAAAGAAGTTGTAGATCCTGTTTCTAGACGACAAAGGACCACGTTATATTTCTAGAATAGGATACTTTTCTATGAAGCTGGTAGAGATAATGTAGTAATACATATACGTATATATGCATACTATCTACATATATTTTCCTTTTTAAGATTATCAAATCAGCACTGGTAGTTGCGGAGGAGACAATTAGTTTCCTGGATCAAGGCTAATGGTATTAGGTTGTTACTTTTAAGGTAGTTCTCAGTACGATCTCGGCTAGTCAAGCTTCAAGGCGTAAGTAGAATGGCTATTAATTCTATTAATAGGAGTTCACATTTCGTGTTAATTTAAATAGCTAAGTTGGTAGATCTCGCTAGAAATCTTTTTTTTAAATAACTCTAGGTGTATTTGACTCTAGGCTTGGTATGTATGAAAAAACTTTTGTAAAAGTTTGTCATAAGATAAATTGGCTATAGGATTAATGGACTAACATTGCTAGGGTTACAAATCGCTGTAAAATATATGAGTGTTAAGAGGTTTGAATAGCATATTTGAAAATACAACTTGTAATAACGTTTTTAGTTGTACTAAACTTAATAGAATAACTTGTTTTATGCGGTAACACAGTATTAAGAATGTGAGATTGGTATAGCTAACGCTCATTCTACGACTAAAATCTTAGTACCTTTTCTAGTTACATCACAGACAGACCTTTTCCAATTTTCACTTAAGGCAGAAGTAGATATAACTAGCTGTATAATTGGAAAATTTATGGACAGACACAAGTATTTTGCTTTGATTATCTGCCATCACACCATTATTTAATTTTCATCTCGTCGCTATTGTAGTGGCGAGGGTTTTCTAAAGATGTCTTCGCCACTCTGACTACCCGTACATACACATGCCCATATAGTAGTCTGTTCTTAATTGTATGTGGCTGTGAGTGTAATAGCATGCATTTGGCACAGCTTAAACTCGTATCTTACATATTATGGCGATCGTTCTTTTTTCGGGGGGATATAGAAGCAAGAACTCCGAGGGAAAAAAAACCTCAATACAACTCTTAGTATCTCCATACTGCTATCTGTTATTGAAGATACGCTGCAACTTCGTCCTTGCCCCTCTCCCACGTCGTTGCCAAAGCTTTACTGATAATCCCACTAAGTCCTGCCCCCCGATCAGCTTGGCTCAAATGGGCAAGCCTTAGCCCAAAGTAGGATATGGAGGTTCAGAAGACGCAAGGGCCCACCTAATATCTTCCATTACCTCACCCCTTTCTGACAATTTTCCTGTTAATGCCGTTACTCTAGAAAAGTTGGGAATTATGATAATCGTTTGGGTCGAGGCCAATTTGTTTTGTTTTAATTTTCTGTGGTGATAGTTTCTTTTTCTTCCCGTTTCTGTTTTTAGTAAGATTTTCATGGTTTATTTTTTGTTCCTTAGTGTTGTTTGTTGTTGTTGAAGAGGTGTCGTCCAAAAGTTTCATCCGTTCTAATGGCGTACCTTCCAACAACAGAACTGTCAGATTAATCAGTTGGCTATTGTTTATTGTTCGTGTACAAAAATAGAACGTAAATGTGGAAACATTTTGGAAAAAGACAGTGGAAACTTCTATCAGCTAAACAACGGTTAGCATAATTACTGGATACTGGAAATCGAGGCAACTGTGCTTCTCTTTGCCTCCCTTGTTTGTTTCTCTGATATCGAGTCTTCCGATAATTGCGCCTTCCGCTTTGAGTGACATACATACATATGTATATCTAAAGTAAGTACATATAGACCCTCCATCGGCTAGACTACAAAGTTTTAGAAATATGAGAATAAACCTTGCATATTATTCTGTCGATAAAAACAACCCGTTTTTGTGCTTCGTGCGCCTTTTAAGCGTGTGTGCTTTCCTTCTTCGTGATGTATGTACACAAAGCTAGTTGCTAAGATACCCCCGCTGATATCTTTTATGCATTTGAAAAGCTACATTAAGGATACATACATATGTACGTATGTATGTATATTTGTTGTATTTGCACATAGTAGATCTGCCCAGGGGTTGCAATTGCGACGTTGATGACTTCTTTGTCGTGTATTTGGCTTGGAAATCACGTCGTTCTATTGCTTCTTTTGCGTTTCCACCAAGCTTCTTGTTCTGGGCAGGATGATACACTATCTTCCAGAGCCTTTGCCCACAGAGCATGATGATTTCCCGTTCCCTGCATACTGAACCAGTTTTCTTGCTTGGCTTTGGAGCTCGAGTGTTTGAGTGTTTCTCGTTCTTTGCTTTCTAATTATTTTCCTAGGAAAGCATGAGTAGGCAAACTTTCAGAAGAAAACCGGAAAGATCCCAGCGCTATGTTTTTCAGGCTCTAATACACAGACATGTTGATTCAGGGCAAGAGAAGCAGCTCATAGCTGTCTTTGGTTTAGCTCTGCTTCTCAAACGTTAGAGGTCTTGGGGTACCCTGACTTTGGGCCTTCTCGTTCGTAGCGCCGCTGCATGGCAACTGCATACTAGGCAAGCAGGGCATGCTATCTGCGTTTCTCATATACTTACCGCCTTGGGTGAACGAAGCGAGCTACATAACAATGTACTAGGCCGCCCAAAGTTACTACCTGGCTTGACCCCGTCTATAATGCCTGCCTACAGGAGGAAGCAACAACAAAGTCACAATGGCGGCGGAAGTTGAAGCTCCGCTCTCTGGCTGGCTTCTGGGGTAAACGGCCCGCCGCCTTGATTGTCTTGCCTTCTATTTGGCCTACTAAACTGATTAAGAATAAAAATTGATGTAAGTTATCAAATCAGCCATCGGTAAATGCTGTAATTGTAATGCGAGGTCCATACAAAGATGGTGCATGCAACAGAAGGAAACCACTAATCAAGCGAAAACCTGAAGGTTGGGCTTCAGAAATCGTTAGTACGGAGGTCTGATATTCGGCCCCAAGTCGTAGATACAGATACAGACCCAAGCTTAGGCGCCGATATTGTAGTAGCATCAACTGGTGTCTAAAAAGGGACATGTTAAATGCTCAACGAGTGTAATATAAAAAGAGTACATATATAGAAATAAATTAATACACTGCACATATTGAGGTCAAAGTGGCCGCTTGGCCGTGGATAGTTGCAGCAACGGCGGCTGGATATTTCCAAGTTGTAGAGTAAGCATAGCAAACGTTCAACACACGGACACACACACTCCAAGTCCAAGCTTCTTTCTAGCCTAGTCAAGCAGAATATATCTCAGTCTTGTCTTATATTAGACCGACAAAGTTGAGGAATGAAATGGCTCTATCTTCCTTTCTAGCTAGACAGGCCTGTTGTCGTCTTGAAATCTCTCGCTCCCGCTTTTCTGTCTATGCGCTCTTGTGTGCTTACACCAGATTGAAATTCCCAGTTCCTGGCTTGGCTAGGCCTGGAGTTTTGACTTTAGCATAGCTATTAATAAATTTCAATTTTTTTCTCCCCTCCCCCCAAGGAATGGATAAAGGAATAAGAACAGAACAAGTCTCTGGGATGCTAAAACTAAGCTGAAAAGAGACAAGGACAAAATATCTTGAATTTATCTGCCGCTTAATCCTTACGTTTTATACCCACAAGATTTGGAAGACTTGAAAAATGAACGAGCAAGGTAGTAAAAAAGCTGCCACACCGAAATACAAATCCAAGTCTAGTTTAGTTGTAGTCTAGTCTAGTTTCCCGGTTTAGTGCCGTTTCTACACGCAAAATAGATACCGTAATTATACTTTGGCCATGTTGAACCGTTTTATGTAAGGTTAGTTAAGTTGTACTTTCCTTTCTAGAGTACATGGCTATATGTATTGTCAAGTCCCATCCCAGATAACGTAACCCGCCTTTGATTCTACTTAAAGCCCAGGTAGGTTATCGGCGAGGTCTTCATATAATTATATCTTGCTCAATCTTTTTCCTCTTCTCTTTCTTTCTTCTTCTATTTTCCTCTTCAATGTTTTTTTCCACTCATCTGTCTATACTTTTGCTAAACTGACTCGGTTCTTGCTTCCAGTCTTTACCTCTTGAGCAAGCATCACTTTTTTCCTTTTCTGCTTCGTCTTTTATTTTCAATATACCAACTTTGCCGGTTCAACGTGCCGACTCTTGGAACCTAGACTTGCATCTTTCTATCTTATCTCCGTTCTCTCTTACGGGCATTTGAACTCTGGCACTGCCTATCTCTGGTTGCTGAGTTTCTTAGATATGTTCAAGATTCTCTTTATACCAGGACAGCAACTTCATTTTCCGGTCTCGTTCTCTCCCCGTTCTCTGACAGCGCTTTCGTCGTCGGGTACCACGTTAGGAGTGTGTACTTTTGACCTCTCAACTACAGCAGTTCCGTGAAAGTTTTTCCAATCTCTGGAATCGCGACTTTCTTGTTCACTCATCTAGCTCAAGAGTTTCGTGATCTTCGCTTGGGGACTCATTCTGCGTAATCGCGAAGAGTCCTTATTTAACAAGTACAGAGACTTGATTGGGAGGAGCCACCAATTTCTGCTATCGACGGCGGACTGAAACCCACGCCCCGAAGTATTCTGTTCTTAAGAAAGCTCCCACTTGAAATTTGGCTTTCTCAACGAACACAGCTTACTGCTGGCCCTTTCACCAAGGTTTACTGCCCATAGAAGATGAGGATTGTTTATCTACCTATGGAACTCAGCATGAACTTTCAACCTTCAAATATGCCGCACGGTTATGTCGACCGTTGGGCCACCCTTGGCGACGAAAAGGCTTTAGCAAACGTATATTTTGATGCTTTCAACGATAGTACTCCGCGCCAGTACTGTTTCCCGGAGAAGGAGCGCAATGCCGGTCAGGAATGGTGGGAGCACGAAGCACGCCACTGGCTGGAGGAGAAAGACGTTTACTACGTACGGGTAGTTGAAAACCTTCAGGGAGACGTCATTGCATTTGCTAAGTGGTCTTACCATCGCAACGGCTTTCGTGTTGACGAACAACCACAGCCTCATACTCCACCACCATGCCTTCCGCGATCGAATAGTGATGTGGCCGAGTGGTTCTTTGAAGAGATCGATAAGAGCCGCGAGCGGACACACAGTGATAGACCACATCTCTTCCTGAGCCTCATTGCAGTCTGCTGCTCACACCAAGGCCAAGGCATCTCGTCGAGTCTCATGGAATGGGGAATTAAGCAGGCTGACGAGAACAGTCTGCCCATCTACCTCGAATCGACTAAGAAGGGCTACCCGGTTTACCGCAAGTTTGGTTTCGACGAGGCCGGTGCTATTGTGTACGAAGATACGCTAGACCGCGTCGATAAGCTCGGTGTGCGGTCATTTGAGCACTGGCCGAAGATGAACTTGGTGATCCTCATTCGAACACCCAAAGCTCCTAAGCGTGAAAAGAAGTCGCTTGACTTCTCCCACTGCGGGCCGTCTGTCAAGGCCGCTTGGAAGGACTTCAACCCATTTGCCCCAAATCAGCCAAAGACTCATATTATGTAAGAGCCCATGGGCTTGATATCAGCTTTGATGGGTCATAATAGCTGGTGCTCTTGGTCCGATACGTTCAACGTGAGGGCATCAGTTCAAGGACAAACTAAACAAGGACACGATACGAGTTGGTAACAATAGAGTTACACGGCTACAGATACAGGAAACATATAAGGAATTAAATGGGGATCCTTGCAAGAATCTGGCTATAATGGCCTATGCAAATGGGTAGATAACAATGACCCCACGGTCATCATTGAGATAAACGAGACGAAGTCAAGTCATAACAACATATAAATAAGTAAATAGTCCTCGACACACGAATTAACGAATAAACAAGATAAACAAGATAAACCTCCAAAGAATAACTTTTGAAACGCCTCATTAGTGAAAAAAAGAATGAGAAGACACCGTGCTGCCGGGAATGCTTTCATCCGGGATATAAGAACGCCGTTCGGAAAAAAACCAATGATAAAACCACAATTCAAGTGAAGTTGACGGAAATCCGCTATAAAAAAACGCAGACTCATTATCTCTCGATGAATATATCATGAAAGAAAGAGTAAGGTTTTCGAGACTAGCAGGCCTTTACGAGAAGCTTCGGATGGTGTTAATGAAGTCTGACCAGATGCCCTCAAAGGCTAAGCCGCGAGGCCGTGGTGTGAGACGGCGAGTCAAAGATGGCCGAGCAGCCATTTGGGCAGTAACATGGCGGCCAGGTTCTCTGCGAGCAGAAGCTGGGTAGAAGCCGTGTTTAGGCTGGGTGTCCAGGTTGGATAGTGGAAGGCGATGCTGGGACATGATGGTCCTATTTAGGGTTAAGCAGTAGTTGTGGATGTATCGAAGGTTCAAGTTTTAGCAAGTGAAGGTACAAGTATGTGAATATGACCTGGAAGAATCAGAATGCTTCTTATCTTAGCACAAATAATGATCAGGGGAAGAAATTATTTTGTTTAAGTTGGTTGCTGAGAGGAGGGGTTAGAACCAGCCGAATTATAGACGGTGAAAACTTTTAATCCTTTGAATGGTACTGTCTGTATGTAAACTGAGACCCTGACTTGATTTTGACGGCCGAGATTTTTTGCCTTTATGGATCGGCTAACTTGGGCTCTTGAATAGGATATGATAGTATTGGACGATGTTGGGCCTCTAGTCATATAAAACTTTATCCAGAATACACGAAGCAATCTATATTAATTACATATGATACATGAATCTACAGTTGAAGTGAGTCAAAGGCACATTGTATATTGATCATGTAGATAGTGACTATTAACTCATGTGCATGTATAAGCCATAATTTTATCATTTTGTGTGTTGGAACACAAACAAACTTCAAACTAGCACTAGATCGTCCGAAATTTAGCCACATAGATTTATGCAAGTACATATCTGTAAATGTCTCTGTTCTTCAAGACTGTGTAACATGAGATACCATACGGCTGTCACCAGCTGTCCAAACTTAAAAACGACTGTCAGCCTTTGCCCCGCGAAAGCTTGCTTATGCACTACTTGGATGGTCGCACATTGCGATGTTGGCCTTGGTGAATGGCATCGGTAATATTTTTGGACGCCTTCAAAAACATCGCTACATCCTACCTCTAGTGACCACTTTTACACTATTCAATCGGAAATACGCATATTCTTAATACAACCCTAAACAACAGGCGCTTTCACGATTCTACTCCGGACCGCCTGAAGATATCGAACACATTGAAGACACAATCGCTCTACCTTCACGCCCTACGCTATGGTTTTGCAAGATCTGGACGCGCATCAATGCGGCTGTCAACAATTTGACTCGTGAGCCAAATGTCGACGAACAGGTACTGCCTTCCAAGAATAGGAAACCTCTCAGGTTGACGGCGTATCATACTAACCAACTACCCATATATAGGCTTTCGAGGACATGGTCAAGGAGATCTGCGGTGCCCTTCTTGAAGCCGATGTAAATGTGCGTCTTGTTGGCCAGCTGCGCAAATCTATCCGATCAAGTGTCAACTTCAAAGAGCTCCCCAATGCTGTCAACAAAAAACGATTCATCCAAAAGACCGTCTTTGATGAGCTAGTGAAGCTGGTCGATCCACATGCCGAGCCCTTTAAGGTCAAGAAGGGCAAGTCCAATGTCATCATGTTTGTCGGTCTACAGGGTGCTGGTAAGACAACGACGTGCACCAAGTTGGCTAGACATTACCAATCCCGTGGCTTCAAGGCGTGTCTTGTCTGTGCCGATACCTTCCGTGCTGGTGCTTTTGACCAGCTGAAGCAGAATGCGACAAAGGCCAAGATTCCATACTACGGTTCTCTGACGGAGACTGATCCTGCCGTAGTTGCGCGCGACGGTGTGCAAAAGTTCCGCAAGGAGAAGTTTGAAGTCATCATTGTTGATACCTCTGGTCGCCACAGACAAGAATCTGCCCTGTTCCAAGAAATGATGGATATCCAGACCGTCATCCAGCCTGACGAGACCATCATGGTACTCGATTCCTCCATCGGTCAGGCTGCTGAGGCCCAGGCTCTCGCTTTCAAGGAGGCTGCCGACTTTGGTGCTATCATCATTACAAAGACTGATGGTAACGCTTCTGGTGGTGGTGCCATTTCCGCCGTTGCCGCTACCAACACGCCGATTGTTTTCATTGGTACTGGTGAGCACATGCTCGACTTCGAACGCTTCGTGCCACAAAGCTTTATTCAGAAGTTGCTTGGAATGGGCGACATCATGGGCCTTGTTGAGCATGTTCAAAATCTGAACCTTGATCAAAAAGATACCATGAAACACATCCAGGAGGGTATCTTCACTGTCCGTGATCTCCGCGACCAACTTTCCAATATCATGAAGATGGGACCTCTTTCCAAGATGGCCGGCATGATTCCTGGTATGGGCAACCTAATGCAGGGCATGGACGACCAAGAAGGCGCCCTCAAACTCAAGAGAATGATCTATATCTGCGATTCTATGACCGAAGCTGAGCTGGACTCCGATGGAAAGATCATTGTTGAGCAGCCCACACGTTTGACGCGCATCGCCCGTGGCTCCGGTACATCCGTCCGTGAAGTCGAGGATCTACTCACTCAACAGCGTATGATGGCGGGCATGGCCAAGAAGATGGGCGGTAACATGAAGAATCTCCAACGCGCCCAAAACGCTATGGGCGGCGCCACCAAGGGTCAAATGGCAGCGATGCAGAAGCGTATGGCTTCTATGGGCGGTGGTGCTGGTGCTGGTGCTGGCGGCATGCCCGGTCTGGGTGGTATGGGTGGCATGCCGGATTTGAGCAGCTTGATGGGCATGTTCGGCGGCGCGAGCGGCGGCGGTGGTGGCGGTGGTGGCAGTGCCAAACATGCAGCAGATGCAACAAATGATGCAGCAAATGGGTGGCATGGGCGGCATGGGTGGTATGCCCGGTATGGGTGGTATGCCAGGTATGGGTGGCCGTGGCCGTGGCCGCAGATAAGATATTGGATATTAGTATGCTATAGAAGCTGTGCATGGAGAGCGTTTTTCTTTGTTTTCTTCGCTGTAAAGTTATTTTATTCTGGTTATTCTCTTTGTTTTTTAGGCTGGGCATCTACTGGGGTTTTCTTTTCGTCTTTTTGCTTTTTGCTCCTACTTTCTGCATCTTCCAGAGTGTATCTTACTGGTTCTATTGTCATATCGGGTGTTATTATTTTGTCGTTATCTTTACACACCTTTATATGTTGCTTCTTAACGATAACACGATTCCTAAGGGGTATTGAGGTCATAAATCAAAATTTCATATTCATTTGTTCAGCTTACAAGTATTGATTTAGGTGGCTATGTCATATACTAGTATAAAAAGTCCAGAGCTCCTTTTCATGATATTACTACATTCATGATATCAATACAGGTATGAAAATGTATTCCCATGAATGAGTGAGTTTACAGGTTAAGGGCCTTAAGCAAAGCCTGACCAATAGGCTTGGCAGACGCGGGGTTCTGGCCAGTGATGAGGTTGCCATCAACAACAACTTTTTCACCCCAGTCAGCAGCGGCCTTGCTGTAGTTGGCACCTTTGTTCTTCATCTCAGTCTCCAGCATGAAAGGCATGTAAGGAGTGTATCCAACGATATCCTCCTCGGAGTTGGAGAAGCCGGTGACATTCTTGCCCTTGACGATGGGCTCACCATCAGCACCCTTGACGTTGACAAGAACACCAGGACCGTGGCATACGGCAGCAACGGGCTTTCCAGCAGCGTAAAATTCAGCAATCAAGGCAATGGAGGAAGCATCGGTAGCCAGATCGAACATGGGGCCGTGGCCACCGGGGTAAAAGATGGCGGCGAACTCGGAGGAGCGGCCAACAAAGGTAGACAGCTTCTCGGTGTTCTCCCACTTATCTTTGTGGTTCTTGAAGAAGTTCTGCGATGAGTCGTCCTGGAAGGATTCGACGGAGCCGGGATCGAGAGGGGCATTACCGCCGTTGGGCGAGGCGAATACCATCTCAGCCTTACCCTCAAGCTCATCGTAGGGGTGGGCGAGCTCAGGCTAGAGGTAACAGAGCTAGTTAGCAAATGACAGAGGAAGAGGATCTCGCTAGAAGACAGGAAATGTAAACTCACCAGGAACCAGCCAGTGGGACGGTCCATCGCCTCGATTCTGCTGAACGAGGTCAGAACAATAAGAACCTTGGGAGCCATGATGAATTGATAGAATTATTTGATGATTGATGTTTAGCTAAGTGATGCTAATGAAGGTGGTGATGAAGGTGGTGATGAAGGTGGTGATGAAGTTGGAGTTGGATGAAGTTGGGAAGAAGAGGTTTCTTTAATACTGGCAAAATCGTTCATTGAAATACTTTCAGCTGATTAAACTTTCGATCTCTAAAGGCAACTTCCTGCATATACAAGTGGAGTCAGTCTTGCATCTTGCTCCAATGCTCTCATTTCTCATGATTTGCAACTGCTTGCTAGCAAGATATATACGGGAAACAGCTCCACGCCTGCTATCGAGCCAATCATAACTCCGAATCAGAGTAGCCACCCAAGACCTACTTTCCTGTTTCAGTAACTTTGCCACATTTAACTCACTCTGCTTTTAGTTACTGCATCTTTTCTTTCTGCGTGGTTCGAACAACCTCGCTACTGCGGACAAACTAAAGGCTCCGGAAAGTCGGCATTGCTGCTTAATTACAAGTATCTAGCCCAAAAAGAATCTTGTTTTGTAAGCAGGATTATAAGCAAGAAAATTCCACGTGTTGGGAAGAGGAATGTAGTAATAACAAAGACCATTTTGATATTTGTCACGCCGTAATATTTCGATATCTAGGCAATTCATGCTAGTTGAAGTATTGGCTGGGTCATGTAAATCTCTAGTCAAAGGCTGTCTCGTCAAGCGACTTTCGCGTCTAAGACTCGGCTCTGTATATAGAAGCCCTTGCTTGTTGATTATTAAGCTTCTTTGTGCTGCTATTAATATCAATTAGATGCAACGTGAGCTAAAGAATCGAAATCAACCGAGGACCGACATGGAGTTTAAGTCGTACTTAACATTCGTTATCTCCTCTTTGTTACATTGTTCAGCGGGTATTTGTACGCCATAGCACAAAAGCTACATATCAAATGTGATAAGCACTTTCTTGTGCTTTGGAAAAATGTAAACTATTGTAGACTCTAGAAGCTTACAAATGTACACCACCCCGGATTTAAAGCCCAGGCACGTTTTATGTTGCACAGTCAACATGTTGGCACTTATTCTTTATATAAAGTATTCAAGTGAACCTTTATTATTACTTATCAAGGTTAGCACATGCAAATGATGGACTTGAACTATTAGTTACTTGATACACAGACATGATTGTACCGAAATATACCCTAACCCTAGTATATGAATTACTAGAAATCTTCTACATACTTCACCTATCACTACACCGATGTTAATCAAACTATCATTCTTACAATATATCCTTCCAAGACGTCTATTACAAAAAGTACTATGTAAATTAGAAATGTAACATCCTAACCATAAACGTATTCGTGATACTCTTGTTCATGTCCATCAAAGTTGATATCAATCCGTTAATCAGATCTTTCTTTGTTCTAAACCATTTCTGTTTTCTACACAAGAGAAAAACTTGACACATATCTAATTTTCTAGTGCAGTGAAAAGGGCCAAGGAAATGCCGCTATGCCATATTAGAGTAGTCGCCGGGCAGATATAACCTAACTGAGGTGCTAAAGATACGGTTCTAACACAATTTTCTAGTCCGTCTTGCGGCAAATAGTCTAAAATAATGTGTTCCTAGTTTCAAAGCTAGCGTGCTCTATTGCGCCACAGATTGATAACCGGATATCTGCCAGACTTGCTCTAGGTATTGTTTTCTGTTTGCGAATTTCAATCTGATAGTCAATCTCTTCTTGATGATAGTTTGTTTCTTCACTAACATTGTGGGTTGATTCCTCACCTTGTGACAGTTGCTTGTCTTGTTTTTCTTTTGTTTGCTTATATGAACTGCTGCCTGTGCTTTGTATAACACATCTGTTAATGGCAGGCAGTGAGACACCGGCAACTCCTCTTTGCCATATCTCTATCTGCTGAATAAACCCCTCAACCTAGCTTTACTAGACTCTTTGAACCGTCATTTTAGATATTCTACGAATAAGTTTCTGTGGCTTCTCGCTATTCTGAGCGAACGCTTTGGATTATTTGTTATGGCAACTTTAGAAACGGAGCCTCTTCTCAGGCCTAGAAATGACAGAGTTTCAGAGTCCCCGGGTGCGCTGCCCCGCTCTCGGCGCCATTTCATCATCGGCCTATGTTGCCTATTCATGCTCATCACTATGATTAACCTCGCTATCATGAGCACATCTCTTGTACAAGCTCAGGAAGAGTTTCTCTGTCGAACAATGGTCAACTTCGGAATTGCAACCCATTGCAAAGACCAAGAGGTTCAGAACGAACTATCGATTATCCAGTCTTGGGCTGTAGTGTTTAGCCTGGTTCCATGTCTTATCATGTCAGTTCCATGTGGATTAGCAGCAGATAGATATGGCCGCAATATGGTATTGGGCACATCTCTGCTAGGTGTCACATTTTCCAACATATACATCGCTATAATATGTAAGTGACTGCTTCATGGCAAGTACTATTTGTCGTACTATCTTACTGACCTATGAACTGTATATAGGTTCGCTTCCGGGGCTTGTTAATCTGCGTTTAGTATGGGGTTCTGCACTATTTGGTCTTCTCGGGGGCGGTATTGCAATGTTTCCTACCATGCTATACACAATCGTTGCCGATGTCTGTGACCCTGGCGAGCGATCAGTTGCCTTCTCTTGGCTTGGTGCCTCTCTCATGGGTGGTAGTCTTATTGGTGGTGGAATCACCTTTTATCTGATAAGAATCGGAACATGGGTGACTATCTACGTTGGCATAATCACCATGACTCTTCTTAGTCTATTCGGATTCTGCATGCCAGAAACCCGGTCAGAGGCCGATTTAGCGTTGTCACCGCCGCCCGAGCACACATCCCATTCCACCCACTGGCAAGATTTTGTCTTGTCTACTAAGGCAGATCTTGGCCGCTTCAAAGAATTCTTACACTTACTGGCTAGCCGAGAACGCCAGGTTGGTCTCATGCTCATGAGTACGGTTCTCGTGACATTTGGTGACTCGCAGGTTGTTTTACTTCAATTTGTGACAAACAAATTCAAATGGTCATGGGGAAAGGTAAGTTCTAAATCTTCATTAGCTAGTTGACCAGCATCATATACTAACTCGACTTTCTATTTCTAGGCTGGTTTGTTGGTTAGTGTACAGTCAGCATGCAGTCTCACTCTACTCTTGATCGTGCTTCCAACTGCAACCAAGGTTCTACTCGGCTTCGTTGGCCCACGGACCAAAGATCTCATTCTTGCTCGTATCAGCATGGTCTTCAAGATCATCGGAATATGTGTCGTTGCGCGAGCGTCGCAGTCTGTGTGTCTATTTAGTGGTATTGCTCTATCAGCGTTTGGATTCGGATACTCGATATTTGTCCGTGGTCTCATGACATCTATGATGCCACATAACAATGCCGTATTATATTCCCTTATTGGCTTCCTGGAGAGCGTAGGCATCGTTCTAGCTAGCCCTGTTATGGGTGCTCTATACCGACTGGGCCTCAAGCTGGGCGGTGATTGGCCTGGATTACCGTTTTTGCTGGCTGCCGGGCTTTATGTAGGCGCGCTTGTGATTGTAAGCAACATTGGTGTCCCAGAGGAAGAAGATTCAGAGGTCGCAGAGGAACAACAGAACAACTTTGCGGAAGTGCAGCAGATTCCTCAGCAGGTATGAAGACCTTCCTACAAAATCAGTACACTGCGCCGTATTGGTGAATCATTCAGTAGGCCATATTAGTAGTATGTACATAAAGTAAGTAACAGCATGTTTGACAAGTATTCATAGTTAAAAGTCGTTCTATCATCTTTCAATTTATTTTGCCATACAATATGTTTTTCTGGTCAAAGTGCTTGTAAGTGGCATGGTGCTAAATCAATAATAACTATGAATGTCAGTACATTGATGGACCCACAAATGAGTTGGCACTGTAAAATAAATCAGCGCTCCAAATCCAGCCTCGCAAGTCCAGCCATAATTCCTCCCACTATAGTATAGGCAAAGAAAGTATCAAGCTTAAAGTGGCCATGAGTTGAGAAGTTCACTTTAAACGATCTGCCCATAAAATTGATTTTACTAATTCTCTTGGAACATAATTGAGCTTTACTTCCTCTACGCCGTTTAGCCGTTCCAAACGACACCTTTCACCGCCTAACCTACCGTCAGTCACGCCTCATAACCCGACCATTTCAAACTACATCGATTCAATATAGCCCATCGGCCACCCACAACTATGGCCGGCGAAGAGCCCAAGCTACTATGGAACTCGGAGAATGTGCGCGACGTAGCCGAGTCTGTCGGCATCTCCAACATTGGCGAAGAAGCGTTACGAACTCTGACACAAGATGCTGAGTACCGCCTTGGCCAGGTCATTATAGAGGCGCTGCGCTTCATGCGCGCATGTGGGCGCACGTCTTTGACGGTCAGCGATGTTTCTCTAGCCCTCAAGATCTTAGATGTTGAGCCACTCTATGGCTACGATTCGACGCGGCCTCTACGCTATGGTGAAGCCAGTCTCGGCCCTGGTCAGCCACTGTACTACATCGAGGACGAGGAGGTAGATTTCGAAAAGTTGATCAACGCGCCGCTACCCAAAGTGCCCCGCGATATAATGTTCACCGGTATGCTTTTAAATCTATTATAGCTTCAGATGAATCGCAGTAGGAAAGATTTTGAGCGGAATACTAACCAACAATATTCTTTGTATAGCACATTGGCTCGCTATCGAAGGTGTCCAGCCAGCCATACCCCAGAACCCCGTCTTCTCCGAATCGCGCGCCCACGAACTTGTTCCCAAGGGCACTGGCGCCAACCCAGCGCTCTCGGCACTAGCCGGCAACGACGGCGCCCCTCTCAAGCCATCCGTTAAGCACGTTATTAGCAAGGAGATGGTTCTCTACTTCGACAAGATTCAAGCCGCTATTCTCGACGAGACTAACGATGAAGAAGTCGAGCGGCTACGCCAAGCCGCTCTAGCCTCTGTCCGCGACGACCCGGGCTTACACCAACTGGTGCCGTACTTCATCAACTATATCGCTAACCAGGTCACTCACCGCCTGGATGACCTCTTTGTGTTGCGTCAGATGATGGAGTTGACTAATGCACTCATATCCAACACCTCGTTATTCCTCGACCCGTACGCCAGCCCTATCTCGTCGCCAGTGCTCACATGTCTGATGGCCCGTAAGCTGGGGGCCGAAGATTCAATGGCTAGCACTAGCGCCCAGTACCACCTACGCGAATTCGCTGCCTCACTAGTCGGCAAGCTTGCTGCCCGATATGCTACATCCAACCACCTTCTGCGTCCCAAGTTGACGCGCACTTGCCTGAAGTACTTCCTAGACCCCAGCAAGCCTATACCCGTGCTTTACGGTGCAATTCTAGGTCTTGCTGCTGCAGGCGGCCCCGAATCTATCCGTATCCTGGTCCTCAAGACCCTTCGGGACTTCGACTCCGCTGTCCTAGTGCCTCTCAAAGAAAAGGGTCCTGAGCGCTCTATTGACTACGAGATGCTACTAGGCGCTATAGTTCAGGCCGTACAGTCGATCACCGGCTCAGAAATCAGCGTTGAAACAAACGGCACAAATAGTGAAGCATCTCAGGCAAGTGATATCATTGAGTTCCTCGGTAAGAACATCGGTGAACGGGTATTGCAACTAGGTAATCATCGTCTGAACAAGTTGGTACTGGATGCACGGTACATCGACTAAGATAATCTCTTTGTGTAAACATGTTATGACTTTGGTGGATAAAATCTTCGCTCACGGAATGGTTTTGGGTGCGATGCTTGTTTAGTTTTCTTTTTTTTTTCTTCTTCATAATTGTCCTTTATGGTTTGGGTTCATGCTATCTTTTTCTAGCACGACCATTTATTTATCTTGACTTTCTCTGTTTAGTATGTCATCAGGCGTTATTTATAAGGTGGTTTAGTTCTTCGAGGGTTCACACATCAGCCCATGAAACAAGCCCGGATTCAGTTATTCTTTTGCTGTCATCTCAATGGTAGGTTAATATCAAATCACCAATAATAGAAAGAGATATTCTTTTTCTTGTTTATGCTTTTTTTTGAATTGCTCCCACGTTTTGAATCCCACGGAATATGTGGAAATTTCCGGTATTTGAATGGTTGAGCCATAACATGATTGCTATATATCTTCTGAATTTTAAATGAGCCCAACCATGACAAGAAAAGAATGTGATAAATAAAAACAACGGAGGGTGATAACAAGCTAGGTAACGAACGCCCTTAGAGTAAACTAAGTGGTGATAGAACGAGGGCCAGTCATTGTTTTATGGCTCGCCTCTGTCTAATATCACATACGTACGTGGAACAAGACAAGCAAAAAAGACGACAAACGAAAACATTCTTCTATAACTCCTACCAGTGAAGGTATGGGCTTAGTAGAAGAAAGCGATGTAGGCAGCAAGGATGGTCGATGAAGACCAAATCAGAACATCGAACTTCTTGATCTGAGACTTAGAGAAGCCTAGAAGAACATCGTAAGTTAGATGTCTAATGCCGTTGATGAAGTGGAAGACGAAAGGGAAGCCAAAGAAGAACTTAAGGCCGCCCTTGACAGCCAATGGCAGACCAGCAGCGAAAGCCACTAGAGACGCCGACTCAAGGTGCCAGCCTAGTAGCGGCGCCGCCAAGTACGCAGTGCCGAAGAGATATAGGGGGCCAGACAGAAGACTGCCAGTCATACGGTGCCAGATCGAGGGTGTGAAGAAGGTTTGTGCCGGCTGGTAGATAGTCAGATGAGGCGACACGGGACGCTGCAAACGCTGGTTGGCCAGAATGTCCTGTGCCTGTGCCTGGGAAGCCTTTTCGATGATAGCAGAGCTGTGAATATTATACAGGTGGTTAGCTAAAGAAGAAACGTGATAGCAATAGTCAATGGCCGCGGGTAGGGTCCAGTGGTTAGGCCGGCTGGATATCGGGAACGTTCGGGGTCTGGCGGTGCCATTCGAGCTTGGTGACGACGGAAGAGCCAACTTAGCGACCCGAGATGCTATGATATCGAAGAGTGAGTGAAACACACCGAGAGGAGGAAGTAGAGAAAGCCGAAGCCAGAAGAATTTGAGGAAGGCGGTTGTTAGTGATGCCAACGCCAGGGCGCATCGAAGCTACGGGGGCGTGACTGGTTAGTAATTGGATCGGTAGATTTATAGGTATCCCATTGTGTTTCGTTCTATTTCCAATTATGAGGAGAGCTTTGTTTACTACAGGCCAGGAGCATTTCGAATTGCCATTGTTGAAATTCAGCGTGTGTCGCACGACCAAGAGCTTGGCAAAGACCGCGGATTGTCTCGATATAGCAAGCGCATCGTGGGCTGCAGTCAATTGTCGAGAATTACAGGTACGATGCTATATAGTGGCGTTTTCGGTACATAGATTGGTGATTATAATCCGTATTGTAGGTGTTGGGGGAGAAATAACTTACTGCGCAGAGCAGTCAAACCCATCCGCGGAGCAGCCATTGTGAATAGATTTAGAAGCTTAGTTTGTATATAATTGAAGCAAATGATGTTGATTTTGTAAGAGAACTCAAAATCAAAACAATGAATCGAGAAGAGAAAGACCGGGACTGAAGATGAACTAAATTGAGTGAAATGCACGATTCCGGTTCGTTTCGCTGGTAGACCAATAATTGACAAGGTTTCTCTAGGTTGTCACACGCTCAAAAAAGACCGCTGGGGTCTGTTTTGGCTGGCTTCTGATTAGCTAAGCTGCTAAAGAGCTTTATGTTTGATATGCTTGGCTAAGCCAAAATTCTGGGGTCTTGTCCCCATGCCTAGGGGAAAACCTTCCACTACTTTCTCTAAGCCAGCCGGATTCTCTTCTTAGATTCAATAGTGCTTTGCTTTTTGGCTTGTGGGTCAAAGTGCGTTCCCGGTTTCCTCGGCTCAAAGACAGCCAATCATTGCGACTAGATTACAAGAGCGACCAATCCAACTATTACTCGTTGCTTATCCACACTCTATTTCCAGGTCACATGTCTATCCACGTGACAACTGCGTCCCCATTTCAACAATGCCCCACAATAGGTCGGGTCTTCAAAAGCTTTTTTCGCGCAGCTTTTGTCTAGTCTTCGTCTCTCTTCTTCTTTTTTTTCTTCTTCAGATGGACTGGGGCGCTTCGGTTGTCGGGTGTCTGCTCGGGACAGTTGAAAAACTACGGTTTTTCTTCTTCGATCTGCGGCATCATTGGCAGCTGGGCCATTTTGGCTTTTTCTGGGAGCCCCAAAGATAAAACTTCTGATCCGCATTTTGATCACGATTTCCGGAAACTAATTCACTCATCTGGCCGTCGTTTCATTGACGAGATCTACATCCTAATATCTGAATACTCTGACTTTGTAGTCTATGTAGTTTGAACATGTTGCATATCCATCCTGTACTTGTTCTCTGTAGTTATTGCGCAAAGTAGAAATTTGGCATATTGCACTGTCAATAAAAGACATGACTCCTACACAAGACGTCAAGTCAAGATCAGATAAAATATCTCTCCACGGATCTAAATTTCATGATGGCACCAGCACGACGCAGAATGTCTAATATAAGGTTACATTGTTTATATTGTATTAAAAATAGACACGCGCAACAAAATCAAATGTTGCACTAGACACAAACTATACCATGAGAATCTCGTAGCAGAGATGTCTAGTGATACTACATGTATTATCAAAGTTTCATGGGAAAAAATAAGCCAAGCAACACCTAGACCAGCAGAATACAAATAACTCCCGCCTTTTGGTGTTGTACACGCCAAATCAATGAGAAAAGGTAATAATAAAAAACAAGACAAAACTATAGAAATAAAAACAGGAAAATAATAACAGGAAAAAGAAAAAGAAACAAGAAACCAATCTCATTCCGTCCAGCCCAAGATATAAAAGATAATAGTGTACGATGTACGAGAATAATAAACATGTCTCTAAGAAGAGCAGAAGAAGAATCCGTACTTGAATCTCATACCGGAAGAAAAGCCATAAAAAACCAGATCAAACCAACCCGCATACACCATCGAATCGCAATCGTAAAATATTAGAGACCAAGAGATCGAGCAAAGAGGACAAGGTGAACAAAAAGGGAAGATATCAACAGATCAGGTATCGCTAGTGGTCAATGATGCGGCTAATTCCAGATGAACGACCAGAAGACTCGATGCTTTCACGGATTCCAGATGGGCCAGGCCGCAGAGGCTCAGGGCCGCCTGTTAGAGGAGGGACTCCAGCCAAAGCATCAGGGCCAAAGAGTGCCTGGGCCTTGTCACGACCAGCCGCTGATCGAGAAAGTGCATGAATGGCCTGGCGCTTGTCAGTCTCTATACTGAAGTCAAGCCCGGTATGATGGTCATTCAGCAGGCGCTCTTCTAGGCTCATTGTGTCGCCGTCATCGCTAAGCATACTAGCATTGGCCGACGAAGATCCATACTGAGCACCTCCGGGGTTATGCATTCTGAAAGGGTCATTCATGTAAGACGACCCTGGACCTCCGGAACCAGCAAGGTGAGGAGGAAGATTAGGACGGAGCTTCCGGCGAAGACTGCTCGCCTTCCCTCTGACCTCTTCTGGAAGATCATCTGGGTCATCAACGTTGTACAGAGCGAGCATCTTCTGCAGCTTAGTAGGTCGGGGCTTGCGGGTGCTTTTGGACTCCTCAATAAGCTTGGGTGGCTCAGGTGCAACATGGCACCACTTGTACAACTCCTGTCGCAAAAAGTTGGTTTCCCTAACCAGAAGCACCTCAGCACCCTCAACTTTACGAAGATAGAATCTTTGAGTCTCGGCTTCAGAGCGAGATGACATGGCCGGGTTGATATAGCCAGATATATGGCTTCTAAAGTTAGATGCATTGTCGATGATCTTGGTTAGAAGTTCCTCTTCGTCCGGCTGGAAGGGAAGGATATTGATTTCATCGCGCCAAGCAATGAGATCTTCCAGCTTCGGACGGGCAGCATCGCGTGGTATTTTGACCCGATGATCACAAATCGGGCAAGCCCAATGCATTTGTTCATCATCCTTGACCTTTCCACGTGCAATCTTGAGGCATTTGCCGTGGTACCTAAACAATAAACTATGTTAGCTATTATGTGTGATACTCAATACTGAAGTTTTGAATCTTACCATTCATGGCAAATACCGCATTCTATCATCATTCCTGCTTCAACTCGACGACAAATGCAGAACACTTCCCGGCTCGCCGGATCTTCCCACCGAGCAGGCTTGGAATCCGGACTTGGCTCACGCGATGCCGGCTCCGCTGGGTCACGAGGCTTATCGTGAACAATGTCAAAGCAGTCAACGTTGCGTTCCAAGACATACTCCAGATGTGTTTTGAGGATGTGAAGGGGTGCATTTGCCTTGCCAAACAGCTTCTTGCCTTTCCGCATCCAATCCTCGTGTCGTTTAACCTCACGATCGAGTTCCACCGCTCCATTGGGCTTGCAGTTGAGTTCTTCAAGGCGCTTGGTGAGGTCATGTGCATCGGCGTACTTTGGTCTGTCGTTTACATTGAGGCTTCGAGCACGCTCATTCATGTCGGCAATTTGCTTGTAGGCCTCTCTTTGCTTAGCCAAAATGCGGTCAACTTTTGCTAGCGTCTCGGGATTGACAGGGAGACGAAGATTTTGAACCTGACTCGACAAAGAGTCAAGCTGGGCATAATGTATGTTCTCGGCACTAATAAGCTCATTGGCCTTCTTCTCCCAGCTCTCTCCAGCCTCACGTTGACTACGATAGTAGGTAAGGTGGTCGTTGTACCGTGGCATTTCAAGGTGTTCACCCTCGGCGATCAGGCTGTTGACTTCATCAAGAGTCAAGATTGAGCGTGTGCGGCTTTGTTGAGCATGCTCATTCCACTGCAATCTCCTGAGCTCACGCTCTAGAGAGTTCACCTCTGGGATGTCGACGTTGAAGCTACGTCCTTCTTCCAACAAATCTTCGAAGTTCTTGATCTGGTCGCCGTGGATGTTCTTGTCAAGTATGGCTCCCGAGGTTTGTGCGGCTTTGAGGAAGGCATCAGCCTTGGTGCGGAACTCTTCGATGTGGTCGGCGCGCTCTTCAAGTAGAGCGATTTCGGGGCATTCAAAGCCGATGCGTTTCGCCTCCTCGATTAGGCGCTCGATGCTGCGAACGTCGCGATGGTCCTTCTGGTTTGTTTCGTCAACTGATTGTCGTTTACCCGACCACACTCGGTCACTTTTGCGACGGTTTTGTTGTTTCCGAACAATATAATTGTTGGCTTCCTCAATCCACTCGTTGCAGCGGTCGACAAATTCTTTCAACAGGGGAAGTGAAGGCAGATCATGGGGAATGCGCTCACCCTCGTGTAGAAGTTTCTGAAGAGTCTTGATTGAAGGGACTACCTGATCTTCAAGCATTTTCGTGTACTTTTCTTCCCATTGATCGGGTGCAGATGCCTTGTCCGCTACCTTTGCACATGCCTCCTCGATCTGCTCAGCAGTCTTGCGGTAGATGAGGACATGGTCTTGACCAGCCAGGCGATCCTCGTCAGATGCGTCGCAACACGAATGAGATGCGGCGTGGAGGAGACACAAAACCTTGCCCGATTGTATGCATTTGAACCGTGAAAAGTAACTAAATGCTTTACAATACGAGCAGGAGTACTCGTCCTCTGGAACATCGGTATCATCTATCTCATGCTCGAGAGAACACTTTGAAGACCCAGATTCAGCCTTTGGGTCAAGTGAGCAAGAGTGAGGGGAAGCCTCAATATGCTTAAGAATGAAACTTTCCCGTAATTCGAGCTCACTAGCCTGTGCCTTTCTCATTGCAGGGGCCAGCCATTTGGCAGTCTGGATGGTTAAGCTGTTGCCAGAGACACCCTCTGCGGCAGTCCAAAGTAGTTCGTCGTGAGAAAAGCATGGCTGGCGACGGAAAGCCTGTAGACGTTCGATGCCTTCAAGACCATGGGGCTCCCATTCGGAAGGAGCAAAGTTGACGGCCTCATTGAAGTTGAATCCATGGTTGAAACCTGCGTGGTATGCTTTAGGGAATGTGATGACAAACTGGCCTGCTCTTTGATCCAAGGCATAAACCTTAACGCCGGCCTTTTTCAGCTGTTCGGGGGTTAGTAGAGTAACCAGTTGGAACAGCAGATCGGGTTGGGTCTCGAATAGCTCCGGAACAGCTTCACGCATGGCTTGCTCAAATTTTTCGGCGTCGGATGCGGGAATTCCATACCAAGTCTTGGTGGCTCCAAAATGCTGGAAGTTAGCAGAGTAGGCATAGTGGTCCTCGTTATGCCAGCAAAACGTTGAGAATATCATTCCGACATAGACCCAAGGTACAGTCATGCCAGAGATATCAGTTTTGATATGACGGAAGAGACTATCAGGTCCGAGGGGCATAACGTTGAGGTTCCAAGGATCATATGCGTAAGGATTCGTAGGTTGGCGCTCAATTGTTGGGAAACCGGAACCGTGAGTAGTGCAGTGAATGTCAGCACCGTACTCAACTTCTACTGTCTCCTCGATATCGGATACCAAGCGCCAAAACTCATTCTCAACATCCTCTTCGGTGACTGGCCTAGAGCAGCCGAGTTTAAGATCGATAGGCATCTTCTTCTCGAAATAACCTTGCTTGAAGTCGGATGCCTTTTGCTGGAACTGCTTAAGTGAGTAAAGGCCACCCTCTTCAAAGCCAAATTGGTTATCGCCGACGAGGCAACGAGCACAATTCCATTCCGCGGCAGGTGCTTGCTTGAGTGGTGGATCGAGGCATTCTCCATGGTATGCGTGATCACATGTGTCACAGATGAGAAGAGGCTCCGCTGAGTCATCTTTACCACAAGTCTCGCAGTTTTCTCCGGGGAGAGCAGTCTCATCCCGCGGCATTCGTGGGATGCAAGGTCGTAAAAGGGACATGTGTGAGCCAGCAACGGTTGGTACATTTTCCTTCTTCAGCCGCTTGCTTCGACGGCTACCACTGTCTCCATCTTCCTTGTCAGTAGCATCTTTAGAACCATCAATGCTATCAATGCTCATTCTACGCTTCACGTCTGACATAGGGGTGTTTTTTGATGATGCCGCCGGTTTGGAATTAGGCGTTGCTTTTAGGGGGGTCGATTGCGTATCGGCGCTCGTAGCGGTAGGCTTGTTTACAGCGTTGAATCCGGAATTGACGGGCTTAAACCCGGAGTTGATGGCACGGAAGCCAGTAGTCGCCCGGGGAGGTGGAGCGTTGGTCATTGAAACATCGCCGTCTTCCTCCTTAGCAACCTTGTCGCCATTCGCTGATTCGTTGATGCTAGCATTGAGTGCATCACTAGCACGAAGTGCGGGTGATTCGGCGTCCGCAGCAGGAGTGTTGACTGCAGATTTCTTTAATGGTGTTTGTGCGGGACTAGGTGTGAGAGGGCCACCATATTCCATCTCTAGTTGCTGATGTACACCAGGCTTGGCAACCCGCAAGTAGTCCTCGTATGGGCAAAGCCATCTCTGGTATGAATTTTTCAAAGATGTTGAGAGTGATGACATGATCTTGCCGCTGTAGCCAAGATCACGGCCAATTTCTGCCCATTTTTTATGCTTGCATACTTTATCAAAGCCACCACGAGCTTCGACAGCTTTCTTTAACTTATACAGATCTAGCGGTTTTTTGTCCACGTAAGGCAATCTATGCAAGTTATTTCCCTTCTGTTTGTGGAATTTAAAGAGCGCATCGAGATATGTCATATTCGCCCGATTGCCTATACTACGTGTTAGTGGCTAAAACACAAAGAAATTTGATTTACAAACTGCAACAGGCGAAGCTACAGCGTGTACATGCACATGAAATTATTAGAAATACGTACTGCCCTCCACAGAATTCAGCTCCTGTTTCCTGGTACGAAAATGGAATTTCTGCAATGCATCATGTTAGTAAACAATAAATTGAGGAAGACTCTCGCATATGAAAGAAAAAAGAAAATATATATATATATGCACTAATCATAGACTAGCAGCATTATTTCAAAAGCCACTTACTTCAGTGTCAATAGCAAAGTCGGGGTTCCACGAGTCAGGAGGGATGATCTTGCACATTCCGTACTTGCTCGCTTCTGGTGTGATTTTGCGCATGTAGGCCATGGGATCTTTCCACTCCTCCTCGGTAGGTGTGTAGGTTGGGGCCTCTTCTAAATCATGAGGGCGTGATTTCTTCTTGACAGGTTCACGAACAGCGGTTGCCTGACCCTTGCGCTCAACCGTAGATAAGTCTAAAGGTGGACTTCGCATGGAACTAAGAGATGAGGCTGAGAGATTGCCGTTTGCCATGGTGTTGGCCTTGGTCGGTTTGTTGTTCGCATTGGATGGGCCAACAGCCGGAGATGCTCGGGCACTCGTAGATGTGCTTGCGGCGCCATTTGTAGCGCTATTATGTGAAGAAACCATTGCCTGAGGGTGATTTACAGTTTTCGTGGAGGTGAGAAGGTCTATGGGAAATTTCAATCGTGAGGTTGTTGTCGAGGTGACGGATACGAGACCGGTCGGAGATCAAGGTAAGCAAACGGACTGAGGTAGTCGCAAGTATTGTCATTTGATCACGGTCGTGGGACGCCTCGAGCAGGTTTTACAGTTTGCGCATCGATGGTGGGAGATCTCAATCAGTAATAGATAATGTAGTTTGCAGGAAGAGGCGAAGATCGCGAGAAATTGAGGTCGAGCAAAAACGAGCGTCTGTAGAAGCATTAGAAGAGCGTGTTAGAATCGCAGCGTAAAAACAAGTGAGCAACGTACGAACTAGCAAGAAGTTGTAACGAAAGAAGGCGAGGTCATGGGTAGCTGAGCTAGCCCATGGACGTCAGTCAAGGGGAATAAATGTATTGATATGTGCAATTTAGTGTCGGACATATGCCATACCAGAGCGGATGCAAGTTCGAGATTCTACGGTGCAGTACAGCGATGCAGTGCGTGTCAGGACCGGCTATTCTCACCAAGTCTAGGTTGATGAAAGATATATAGATGATGTATATATGCCGGAGTTCGACGACAGGCAACAATGGCGGGTGAGCCAGGTCGGTACAGGTGCAGCAAGATCGGGTGCAAAATCGGATGCAGCGATGCGATGAGACGAAGCAATGAGATGGATTCTTGGGATGGACAGATGCTGGGGGCTCGGGGCCAAACAATCGACAACTGGGCGTTATATGCGATTGAGGATGATGGAGGAAAAAGGTCGAGGCGATATAGCACGGCTCAGTATCAACAACTAGGCGACGCAGACTTGTGGGGGGGGCGTGTACTGGACGCAGAAGAATGAAGAAGGCGCGTGATGTGGTTTGTGTGGGAAAGAAGATGAGAAGGGAAAGAAACGACAAGAGGCTAAGGTGCTGTAGGCTCTGGGAGGGATCGCGGAGGGAAGAGCGGGTCGTTGAATTAATGCTATACTAATATGCAATAACGACTGCTTTGTAGGCTTTGTAGGTTCTAGGTGACCTCTCGCTACACGCCTTGCTAGCCGTTCTGCAGCGACCCTCTATAGTACAGTGGCGCCAGTGCATACGTCCGTCCTCTGCATGCAGCTCACTGTATTATGAAATTTTCGCACTGTATTCAGTACTTGGCCCGTATGTACCGGCCGCGATAAGGCATTGCAGGCTTGCCCCTGTACCTTAAAGCGACGACAACCTCCACTTCCACTTCACCCACCTAGAAAGAAAAATAACACATAAAAACAGGACATCATCCGCTACTATCACATCTTCGATAACGACATGGCCTGATGTCTTCTCTGTCTAGCTTTCCCAAATCAACCTCGATGTATATGCACATGCAGCTCCGATAGATGCGTTATCTCATCCTCTCTCTTCCATCGGCAAATCAGACACTTGACATCTAACGCAAACCACGCATCGACAATTCCTAGAGAAAAAGGCCTATATTTGTAGACTGTAATGGACCGTAATATATCTTCCAGACGCTACTAGTCGCGTTATGCGCACACTTTCGGCTCTCTGACATCACTTGGCGTTTGGCTCTAACGCTGATCATATAAATACTGGGGCTTTCAATTTACAATATGTCGATACCTGGTTGACGAGTACATACAGTGTTTTATACTTAGCATGTACACTGTACATGACTTTCTCGTACTACTGCTAAACGTCGACTACTTGTAGGACTTCTCTTAAACGTCTCCGTTGTCCTCCTTCATCTGGTGACCTACGGAAGAAATTAGATTACAACTACCTCCCCTAACAGCCAAAAAGTTACATCAATATTTTGATATATTCACCAGAAAAAAAATCAACCGTCACATGCATATGTATTATTGGTCTCATGTTTTTCTCACAGTGGCTTTCGAATGTTGTCGATCCAGACAGGCGTTGAATTTAGTCAAGTCAAGAATATTGTCAATATGCGCAAAACGAGCCCATATTACATTACCAAAAAGTGGTGAACGAACTTCGTAATACGATAAATACAGCATAGCTTCAAATTCCAAGTTCTGAGCACTCAATATTTGCAAGCACCGGAGGCTTGGAGTTTGACTTTGCTATGCGTGTTGTCTCGTTTGGACATGATTTATGGTTGAGTACCTATATGTATGTATGTAATGTATGATACATATATACATACATAATGCAGCATACCATAACAAGGTCCAGGGTACTGTAGGCGGCAACTCTTACAAGATTAAACAACATTGAACAAACGTTGAAGTTTCGTCGGCACAACCTCGCACTAGCCCTTTATATCAAGACATTGTGCTTACCGTTTCACTCAGGTTCAATAACAAGGCCCTTGGCCGGCAGTTTCAAGCAGATGTCATAGTATCATATACAGCTGCTACTCTCTTGCCTCTAGTTATTTTGGTTCGTTTCAATAGATCGCCTCGACTCCCCCCACGGCTCAGCGCGACGGATCTAGGTCGCCAGGCTTCCATCAGCGGGGCAGGGGGCAAAAATCAAAGTAACGACATGCGAAGTGAGCAATTGGTCGTGATGCTGATTTTTTTTTTTCCTTCCTTTTTCCGTCTTTTTTATGGTGATAAAGCCCCCTTTCTTCAATGACCTATCAATGGTTGATCTTGTCTTATACAACTATATATAGAAGAACATATAGGCATAGTACGGGCATCATTAACGTGACCCTGACATATAAACGACGTCTACTTATGTTTCAATGCCAACCCCCAAACAACATTCAACCCAAGCTCCGATCGCATAAAGTATGGCAGTGAAGCTATGTGCTTTCCCAAATCGGTAACCCATTTTAATGTTGATGCAATTACATGTACAAGACGATGGTGTGAACAGCCTGGGAATTACAAGGGGTCACAAATAGAAAATACAGATGTAGCTGCATATGCCACAGTACAATACACAGGCGCTGATGTCTGTCTGTCCTAAACACAAATACAAATACAACTTCACAAACAAAAAATATGTAGCATTTTTGTATCCACTTATCATCCTCGCTGATGCGTAGCTAGGGCAGCCAATTAAATGTAACCTGCAGGCCGGGTGGATTGCTTGAAGGTCCACCTAAACGTCGCGTTATATTCATCGTTAATGTTTGCTACTAGTATTTCGCTCTTTTGTTTTTTTGCATCAAATTTATTAAGGTGCTAATGCAGCCTATAGCTATGTAACACCTCGGTATCTAAGATGCCGGCCCTGAACTGATACTAATATACAATTTAAGGTGAAGGACAACCTACATACTTCTCTACAGTGACAGGCCACTGAGATACAGAGCATTTGGTATGGTTTCGTTATATGTTATTCCTGCGCATAAATGCTACATGGTATGCACTATGTTGATGACTTATTTAGGCCCATAATGCCAAAACATGCAAAAACATCCAGACATCCAAACCACCAATGTCACATCCTATCAAGACACAAACTAGGTATATACATGTAGTTACACATAGTTATAATATGTAGGCATATTATTATACTCTATATCTGAAAACAAGTCATCGAACCTAAGTCACCGTGTCATTTGAAATCTGTTATATGGAATCATCTTCTATTTACATCAATCAAACACCTTTTGATTTCGACTTAGTATCAGCCGCTTTGTGTCTCTTAGGCTTTGAAGCAACCACTACGGTCTTTGGCTTAGTAATACGCTTCTTTTTCAGTAGTTTATCGACCTCCTTAACACCGCGCACACGTAGACTCAACTCCTTCATCATGTCTCCCCAACTTGACATCTCCTTGCACACAGGACAGACAGCCTGGATCGGTATAATCGCGTCGCGGTCTTCTGCTTTCCGAGGATCCAAGTTATGTTTTGCCCAGCAGTCCAGATGACCAACAGTCTCACAGGTAGCGCCAGAACATACTACATGTAGACCTACTCCTTGCACCAGATCTTCTCGGCAAAAGACACACCTGCCCTGTCGCTCAAACTCAAAGATCGAATGTGTCTTCTCGGCGTAGTTCTTATACCGCTTGAAGTCCACTGGGATAGAGTGAATACCTGTGGCCGGCGTCGTCGTATCCACATCTCTGATACCGTCGTTGTCGCCATCGTCAGCTGATACTTCGCCCGACATTTCTTCAGCGGCCTCCATATCATCGCCTGTCGCCACTGTAGATTCAGAGAAGTCTGTACGAACAATAAGCGACGGTCGCAGCGGCACATTAGCGTCCTTGTTGCATTTCTCCCATGCAGCGTAAACCTCAGTCTTGAAGATGTTCAGTGTCAATGGCCATCTTGAGAAACCCGGAACTCGCAGTAAAATGTGAATATTTGCCAATATTGAATTTATCGTCGCACGGGGCCTTTTAGGCATGCCGCTACGTTTTCTAGCGGTTGATACAGATATGCGCTCATCTTTCGGGATATGTAAAGATATATGCGGATTGTTCAGTGCCCATCTAACCCTCATTATGTATGTTAATATGTTAACCCTACCGATGCATATGTACAACATGTAAATGACGGATGTGTGAAATGATTGTGACTTACTCAAATTTTAACGCGCCAACCATACTTGGGAATCCAGATACAATAGTTACCATTTCCCATGGCCGTAGTCGATCTCTGGAAGTACGAGCCGCGCCGCCTTTTACAAGACCATTGTGTTGCTTTAAGCGTCTTGCAGGATTAGGAGTCGAACCAATATATGGCTGAGCCGTTGTAGGCTTTACAGATGAGCGCAAGACATATACGCAGTAGTTGGCGGGAATCGGCCTTGATTGGGCCGTCATATCTGCAAGCTGACACACAGATATATGATTGGCAGTAATTGGTAATGGGTTAGATATAGTGGGAATAAAAGAAAGATAGAAAATATCGTTGGGGATAAGAAATGAAGAAATTGTTGTGTAAGAGGAAAATATTTGGATTTCTTTTGAAAAAAGGGTGTTGACTATATAACACTAACCCTAAATATACCAACATTCATTCCTTCTATCCAAGAACGCCAGGCAACATTAGAAACACCGAACAAAAACAATAGATATTATGCGTAGATTTACAGCAAGCCCTGTTTTTGAAGATCGTAGTACACCTTTTCAGGCATCACATTACCTTCGCCATCCTCCATTTGCACCATGCTGTTCTCGTCAACCTTGTTCCTCTTCTTCTCGTGCTGTATCTTTTCCCAAAGCTTCATTGCCTCTTCAATATGTACGATATCTCTGAATAGAGATGTGTTGGTGATGCCTAGACAGCGTAGACCGTAGACATGACGAGCTTCATTGAAATGCTTATCAAAAGCTCGGCGACCCATATACACGAAATTTCCGCAGATTTCACAAGGGAACTCCACACCAAGGCCGTGTAATCTATAAAGCCAGAAGGGAATCGGCTTACCGTCCCATGCCAATGGAAGCTTGAGAGGGTTATAGATCTTGTCATCGTCGTCATCATCACCATCCTCATCATCACCGTCCTCGTTGTGCGTTATGTGTTCCTGAGCGGGCTCCATATTGAATATGCTTTCAAGCTCCTGGCGACGCTCACGCTCCGTCATACCCTGCTTGCGCTCTACGTTGACTCGAGTGTCGCTTCTTTCTGTGCTCATAGAGGCAGCCAAACGCTTGGCATAGAATTCGCGCTGAGCTACAGCTTTTTCTTTCAAACGTGTAGCAGAGATACCACCAGAAGCAGCGGCAGTAGCCATTTCATCTGCATGTATTTGTAGATGTTGCGCGCGGGCTTCTGCGGCCTTCATGTGCTTACGGCCAGTTAGATGAGCATTGTATACATTTTTGTTTTTGAATTCCTTCTCGCAGTCTTGACAGAAGACGACATCAGCAGATGAAGGTTGAGGGGCAGCCGTGTCGGATACCTCAGATGCCCACCCCTCAACCTCATTCTTCTCCCAGGCCTCCTCAAACTCTTTTTCAAATGTGGCGATAGTTTTGTCGACATTCTCTAGGGGATGAGTCCTCCGAAGAAATGATTCAAGGTATGCCGCTAGTTCGCGCACATACTGGAAGTATTGGTCGGTCAGCTTTTCAGCGCGCTTAAGTCCGCCCATACCTGGCGCGAAGTTATCGAACAAGTCGAGATATTGCACATAATTGTGACGTTTCGCATTTGGGAGGTTGAGGTATAGTTCATGTGAAGGGTATAAGTCGAAGAAGCGACCAAAGCCTTCTTCACCAGAGAATATAGTGTCGACTAGTGATGCGCTGAACTCTGCGCTGTCTCCGGAACGTTTTGTGCGGTATCTAAGCTCAGAGTTTTGGGCTTGCTCATTGGGATATTTGGCGTGGTGATCTCGAATGCTGTTGAGCTGAGAGTAGAATTCACCAAAGGAGTCGTCGGTTCCGATAGTCGCGATTTCCTCAGCTCGTAGGCCGTCTTTGTCGGCATAGATGTTTAGAAGATTTTGCGATTGTACTTGGATCTGGTCCAACAGCTGGGCAATTTCATGATCACGGTTGAGTCTGTCACGGATCTAGAGAACAAATTTACTGGTGAGCAATTTTGATATATCATAGCATAGGTTGGTAAGCGAAGAGAACTTACATGCTTTGGTTCATCCGCGATGCGATTCGCGATACCCTGCTCGAGGCGTTCGAGATCCTCTTGCAAGTAACGCTGCTCTTCAAGAACCATTTCTAGACAATAAAAGTAGAAGACACTTGCGGCAAATATTATTGATAGGAGAGAGGTTCTCCAGTCCGAAAATGAGAAAAAAAAAAGTGAAAATAGTAGATATCTTAGCTGTGTAGTCTCTCAGCCTGCCATCCAGCCTTGTCCTTAATTTGAGCGCAAAACTACAATTTTTGGCCTGTTATAGCGGCGGCTAAACTGATTTATCCGGGCGCTGCACATGCTTGGGAAAAAAAAGGAACTTTGTACTTCAGCACCGCCCATTGATACTTCAGCACAAATAGCAGGGGGTCTTCAAAAAGGTACTTGGCCCCACAAAACATTAAGTACTCCTTACTCAGTCTTCAAAGGCTGCCAGCTGGCAAAGTGCCGTACATTCTTTATTTCACCATATTAAAAAAATTACACCACAAGGACATCTTCAATCGAGATATCAAGATCATTTTTTTTTCAATTTTTTTTTTTTTTTTACATACAGAATACATCATTCATCATATTTCTCATCAATCATATGTATGATGCTCTTTGGCTGAGTCTGATGTTGATATCTTCAACATAGATGATGATAGGGTCATTGATCTGATTATGCAGGCAACTGATGCTCTGGCTTTAGCAGCGGAAGACTACTGTCTATGTTCTGGTTTTGTCTTTTGGGAGATTTTAGTTACATTTTTACATCTTTTCTGTGGGCATCAAATACATTCTAGAAGCTTTTGGTATACATGTACATATGTATGCTTACATCTTCATATCTCTATAGCTCCATAAGATTGATAATAAAATAAGTATCTTGCCAGCTGGCAGCTTTTGAAGACTGAGTAAGGAGTACTTAGTCATTCGTGGGCTAAGTACCTTTTTTGAAGACCCCCTGCTATTTTTGCTGAAGTACAAAGTTCCAAAAAATCCTGCTATTTTGGGTTAACTTGGCTGGCAGTGGCTCCACTAAAATTTTGGTCGCAGGCTTCTCAAAGCAGCAATAACTGACAAGAAGCTTGAAGTCTTTCCAAGAAAACTTACCCATCTTGATGAGCTTTTATCAGCCTTGCGCCCCATACTGAGATCATCATCAAGACTCCCTCTTTGTTAATCTTGTATCGCAAATTTACCAACCATATTTCAAAATGGCCGATAACGCTAGCTTCGACCGTAAGGCCGATGAGCGCATGGAGTTCACAACCTCCAAGGAGGTTACTGTCCATCCGACCTTTGAGTCTATGTCTCTGAAGGGTAAGCATAATTCATCCTGTTTTGTATAGCCTTTGGACTATTCAATAACAATATCCTAGAAAACCTTCTTCGCGGTGTCTATGCCTATGGCTATGAATCTCCTTCAGCGGTGCAGTCCCGCGCCATCGTCCAGATCTGCAAGGGTCGCGACACCATCGCGCAGGCACAGTCTGGTACTGGTAAGACGGCTACTTTTTCCATCAGTATGCTTCAGGTCATCGACACTGCTGTGCGCGAGACCCAGGCGCTTGTTCTATCACCTACGCGTGAATTGGCCACTCAGATCCAGTCTGTCGTCATGGCGCTGGGCGACTACATGAACGTACAGTGCCACGCTTGCATCGGTGGCACCAACGTGGGCGAGGATATCCGTAAGCTCGACTACGGACAGCACATTGTTTCGGGCACGCCTGGTCGTGTAGCGGACATGATTCGCCGCCGTCATCTGCGCACGCGCCACATCAAGATGTTGGTTCTTGATGAAGCCGATGAACTGCTCAACAGAGGTTTCCGTGAGCAGATCTACGATGTGTACCGGTACTTGCCACCCGCAACACAGGTCGTAGTTGTCAGTGCTACGCTGCCATACGACGTTCTGGACATGACTACCAAGTTCATGACGGACCCTGTGCGTATCCTCGTCAAGCGTGATGAGTTGACACTGGAAGGTCTGAAACAGTACTTCATTGCTGTAGAGAAGGAGGATTGGAAGTTCGACACCCTTTGCGATCTCTACGATACACTCACTATCACACAGGCGGTCATCTTCTGCAACACTCGTAGAAAGGTTGATTGGCTAACTGAGAAGATGCGTGAGGCCAACTTTACAGTCAGCTCAATGCACGGTGATATGCCACAGAAGGAAAGAGACAGCATTATGAATGATTTCCGCCGCGGTGATAGTCGCGTATTGATTTCTACTGATGTGTGGGCTCGTGGTATTGATGTGCAACAAGTCAGTCTGGTAATCAACTACGATCTGCCTAGCAACCGTGAAAACTACATTCACCGCATTGGTCGTTCTGGTCGTTTTGGTCGCAAGGGTGTGGCTATCAACTTCGTCACTACCGAAGACGTTCGCATCCTCCGTGATATTGAGAGTAAGTTCTACTTGTTTTTTACGTGCCCATTCGAGTGCTATCTGCGTATAGTTATGCTAACAATATATCATAGTGTACTACTCAACCCAAATTGACGAGATGCCAATGAATGTTGCGGATCTCATTTCATAGAGATCTCTATAGTCGATATTTAGTAGTTTAGGGCGTTCTTTTGATAGCTAGCCCGGTATAGGGTAGTATCAGGACAAATATACAGTGGGAGGAACCGGGTCGAGTTTGATCTTAGTAAGTATTGCTATCTTATTTCACTTCACTAACCCATTTTATAATCAACTAACACACTATCTAGACATCTCGACATACGACCTCGAATTAGACTCTGCAACTGCATGAAACGTCCAATCGTGAATTAATTATGAACAAAAGTGCAAGCGAGCCTATAATATAAGGGCTCTAGCTGTAATTTGTACTAAACAACTGTCATCAACAGAGTATTGCCGACATTAATGACCGTATGATATCCAATAGTGTATCGCAGACAAAAACACAACAGGGACACTCGGAGTTTGCATCATTTTTTTATCTTTATTTTATTTAGAAACGGGGAACGTATTATTAATGAGATTATCAAGAACTATAAGACCAAATACCCCTAAACCACAGGGTCGTCTCTCCAGCTATATGAATCTCCAATCCAAGTCAACTTGAACGCCAAACCGATGCGTGAGCGGCAAAGAAGCAAATAAAAAAACACAAGAATAGAAGGGTATAATAGAGGCACGGAATGAATCGGCTAACACTGGATCTAGGACCACCACCACGGGCTACCGCTCGTGTTTACCGGCGTGAATATGGGTGACCGCAAGCTGCGGCGTACACCCGGGTGTGGCATCCATTCGTCGTCATCATCGAGATAGATGCTCTCAGGTCGTTTCTTAGCCGGCTTGGGCTTGGGCGGCATGGCGAAACGTAGGGAGGAAGCCGGTGTGGTTGACCGTGGGATCTCGAGGATCTTATAACTCCGGCGTCGCCCATCTTTGTCGGCTCCCGCGTCCTTATCAGCTGGATCAACCGGGGCGAAGATGGGCAAACACCCAGCACTAGCGGCCGAGTTCCGCTTGATATCCTCGGGAGTATTTTCTACCTGACTCTCGGGATCGGTAGTAGTTGTAGTTGTTGCGGTAGTGGGTGGCTTGGAAGCGGCAGCTCGGCAGCCTCTGCGGCGTATTGCGTTATGTTCTCGCCCCATGGTATCGTATCTCGTGAGGGCAACGGGCGGTGATTCGGTGGTTGCTGGATATATGGCGGCTGAGGCTGTTGCAAAACTTGCTGGAGCGGGTGTTGCAGGTTATGGGGGAAAATATCAAAGGTCTCTTTCATGATAGAAGTGTCTCTGTCGAATTCGTTGGGCTCGTGTGACTGGGTCTCTCGTAGTGGAAGATATATGTAGCGCAATGCGAAGACGCAGGCCCAGGCAATGGTGAGGGCGATCTCTACCATGGTCAGGTTTGTATAGGTCACGGTGGTATAGGTGATATCGGCAAAGTTTACAGTGGATGTGAAGGCGCGGGCACGCAGAACCGCCACGATACAAATTCTAGATCCGTTAGAACTCAGCTCGGAGATTCACCTATACGATAGAGAATACTTACATGTAGCCAATCACTGGCATCGCACACAGCAGAATATGGTGCCATAGCGGAACCACAACATAGAATAGTAGCGGTATTGGCAGCGTGAATATCAGCACGTTCGATGCCACATGGAGGCCCAGATTGACCCAGAACACACTGTGTGGATGACAGTACACTTTGGCAGAGGAATTGCTACTGCTCTGGTAGTCCCAGATCCGCGATAGTGGCACACAGGTGGTGAAGATGCTGATGACGATCCATAGATGGGCGATGACAACGAAGCCGAGAATCAGCTTGCACAGCACCCGTGGCGCCTGGAAGGTTAGAAGCCGGAGGTACAGGCACAGAATCGAGCACTTGGTGAAGGTCACAACGAGCGCATAGGCAAGGCCATCGAGCCAGAGCATCTATTACAGTAACCTTATTAGATCTAATGATTCAGGATATCACGGTTTCAAATGGTCAGTCCTTACCTTCAGGAATATGCCTAGCTTGTTTTCATAGTCAGACTGGTGGTAGCCTAGGCCATTATTGTTCACTAATCATCGGCAAGTCAGTCATGATCTTCAGTCACCGGCTATTCAGGAGTATGGAAGAAGGGCCCTTACTTGATATGGATGCTCCTGTAGCCATAAAGGCGCATATCTAGCAGTTTCAAAGACTGGTTAATATTGGATTTGGATTTGATTGATAAATCGGGTACTCGACACCGAGTCAGGCGTCTTTTAGAGGCTCGAGCCCAACTTACAGCAGCAAGGACGAGCAAGGCATGCTCCCATCGCCATTTGCGCAACGGCACACGATCCGAGCAAAATCTGAGGCCTAGCAGCGAGCTTGATATAAAGACGCACAGAACCACGCATGGGACGACAGTAATGCCAGCGAAGTCGTCAACGGCGGCGGTTTCAGCCATGGCGGCGTCGAAACGAGGAAGAGGTGTTTTGTGTATGTATGTATGTATGTATGTATATAGCAAAAGCAGGATAGAACGAGGGCAGGTTGGATGATCGGAAGAGGTTCGGCGGGGTTTCTTTCTTGTTTCTTTTCTTTCTCAGAATGTCACGATGTGCCCATCATACCCTTCAGGATAAGATACAGCGCCTGGTCCAACACTGAGACGACAAACACAGCAACGTAGAGCCCAGCAGTAAACAGCGCCATACAGCAAAGTTGGCAATGCAGATAGGGCGGCAGCGGGTATAGTTAAGGCGGAAGAAATGTCCTTTTGGTCTGTTTGTGTGCTCGGAAGGCAGTGTAATTGTAATTGTGACGAGATCCAAGCCAAAGGGGGCAAGTTGCCAGCCTACGTGGTAGCTGGCTGACTGATTCTGTTGCTATAAAGTGCGAGATTGGTGTAGATCTGTTGGCAGGCGGATATGAAAGCAAGTGTCTCCTCGCTATATTACCAAGTATAAGATAAGATATAAGATGTTCGTAACCCGAGCTCAGCTACGCCTTCGAATATACGAGCTGCTTCTCAGATATAGACTTGGTTTGAAGGGATAGATAATCTATGATAATCTATGACTTCCGGAGATGATGCCGCCATTTCTTGTTTCCTTTTGATCTCCCTTCTCCCTCCAGGCCTTCTTTCTATTTTTATATTTATTTTTATTCAAATAGCAGCTATGAGCTCGATAAGACAGGAAAAGAGCCAGATTAAAGCATGCAATGTGCGCCCGTTTCGTCGTCAAGAACGGCATCGTCGGCTTCATATTTGCACATCAGCTCTACTAAGCCGTCAAGCCGCGTCCTGGATGAGGAACTCTCCTCTGCACAATTTGAGTAGCTAATCTTCGCTATTTCCAAGTACATGTATTATTTGTCTGGAGGGCGTCATAGCCGCTGGGATTACTTTTAACAACTACCTGCTCCATGGTCCCCGGCCTTGAAGCGAGAAAAGAAGAAAAGAAAATGTAAGCAGCTGTGCTTTGCTTCTCACTATTGCTGTACTTTCACTCACTACGTGCGTACAACAGCATTTACAAGCCAATCAGCAAATCAAACTATGTACTTTCGCAAATAACGAGCCCGACAGCCTAGCAGGAAGATCACGATCGGCTCGCCTTTTGCCTTGGTGGCGCTCTTTGAAACTATGAAACCACCCATGACAGGAAAACAAAGCATCAAATAACACCGATAATACAAAAAATTGCTGAATGATATCTACGGGGGCCGATCAGCTGGTATGTAGCAGGCTCCAAGCGAACGCCTTCAGGACGAATCACAGGGAAGATCCGAGTCTCTGACTAGCAATGTGAACATGGCAGCAAGCATGCTAACACATGCAGGAATAATCATCTTGCATGCTAGTATGTATGTGAAGTCGACTTCCATGCTGACGAGGAGGAAAGACAATTTATCTCCAAGAGACAGAAGAAAACAAAAGATAGCCAACAAGCACTAGACCCAAACGAACGGCGTTGTTCTTCTCTCCTTCTGCTCGCCCGACTGATATCAGGTATGTACGGACTCGTCGTCTAGTCAAGTCTCGACTCTGCCGTGCACCAAGACCAGGCACTTGGGAATGAGGAATGGGCTAGAATGGCATCAAGTATTGCTACATAGCAGCGACTAGTAGTAATTCTTGGGTCGTTTCCTCTATTCCTCTCATAATCATCTCTGGGAACTGTAACCTCGCTGGCCGGAGCATGTTCCCCGCCCTGAATGGTGTACAAATATTAATAAAACTATTGAAGCCAGGGCCGTGATAAGAGGTCTACGATTTGCTGGCTGTATATACTCTATTCCACGAAAATCACCAGATAGATCTTCGTCGATAGCCGTTTAGCCAAAGGTCTGTTGATCAACTACAAATAGAAAACCAGAGAGCATGTATTATAACCCTGTTTTTTAGGGTTGTCGTGCTTGCACTTCAACTTTAACATTCTCGTCCACCGACTTCTTCTGTTCGTTGGGACAAACACATGTCGTCCGACCTACAGAGCCAAGGTGTCATGCATGAAAGACTTTATTGTATTACCACAGATTCCTCAGCATAATTTGTCCCCCCTCCTCTGAGTCTCCCCATCTTTCTCTATTTGCACCCCATGAGATGTACGAGATCAAGAAACCATTCAGCATCAGACGGTAATAGGAGTTGTAGATGTACAACTACTTCTAGCCAATCTACCTGTCAGTTGGCCAGGATCATTTCCAAATGGATATTTCGCAAGATACCGACCCAAAACTTGTGGAAACTAGGTTGGAGACCAAAGATATGGTAGTAATATCGCCGTGTACTGAGAATTTAGCCAGGGGCAAGAAGAGGGCGTCCTAGAGTCCGTACCGAAAATATCAGTAACTGAGAGCGTACATATAGTGACTTCGTAATCTCGGTCGTACCAAGGGAGTGGGATTTTCGTTAGAGGCCAAGAAACGAAGTCAGAGCCAGAAAAAAAAAAATAAGTAAATGAAAATATAATAAGGATAAACGCTCATGTTGTGATATCAAGCACCGAGGACGAAAAGAAACACAGCCTTCTTCGGCAGTACTCAACGTATCCGCCGCTGTCGTGAGACTTTCTAAGATCTTTGTCAGGAGCAATGTCTCTATCTTCCATATTGACGATAAATTATACTGCATCTGCAAATACCCAGATATGGTAATTCACCTCAGAATGACATGCTCCTTGGACCCAAAGAAGCCTGTCTTTTGTCTTTTTCCCTCTTGTTCTTGCCCGTCTTTCCTTGGTTGTTTTCCTTTTTTTGAGTTTGGGTGAACGGGCCACCTGAAGACTCGAGCGTTGCTCTAGCCGTTCCATTGCCGGCTCCTAACTGGACCGCTTTGTTTTATACACTGAGTAGGAACAATATGTAGCAGTAACAAACACATTGACATAATGGTAGCATAAACAACAGTGTCACAGTAACAGCGGCCCCTCATAACTTAGGAGGCAGGAACAAGCAAGTCAACACTACGAGGAAACAAAAAAAAATTAAAAAGAAAAAAACGGCGTTGGGTAGTTTTGTAGATGCGTTTGGTGTCCGTCCAGAATGTAGCATCGAGTAGTTATTTTCCTATTTCCAGTATGGCCCAGCGGAAACCGAAATACAGTAGCCATGTATTTAGCCCCAAAGTCAAGGTCGAGACTAATGGTGACTGATATGGTTGTATGGCTAATGGTTAATAGCCAAAAGGTATACAAATATAAAACCCTTAGTTATAGTACGTAGTTATATTTTTTTTCATGCTCTGCTACATAGCATGAAGCTAAACTTGTTAAACATCTGATATGAGCTGAATATCAGCTCATTCCAGATTCGTGGCCAGAATATAGTTTGACTTGTTTTTGTTTACTTCGATTCAATCTACTACCTTCAAAGGTGTATTTCTTTTCTTCAGCTATTGTAACGTAGTTCTGGAATAGCAGAAAATACCCATTAAGTGTAGTCATGAATGCTACTACGCCAAATTCGACTACCACGCTGAAGTCAGCGTGACTAAAAGAAAATGAAGTGAAGAAATGATACACCAAGTCCGAAACGGTCTGTCCAGAGCCTCATTCCCGATAATATCAAAAGGCGTGACCAAGGTTCGGGGACAATGAGCCGAGGCCTGTAGCTTGACTATATATATCTGTATGTATATGTATATACGATGTATACATGTATATGTTTTGGCTAACAAAAGGATGGGGGCGGTCTCCGGTGCATATACATGTATATAATTTGAAGCATGCTAGAAAAGGCCTAATTTTTGATGTTTGTGGCTTGAACTTTCAGTGATTATACTGTATACATATACTCAGGTTTATACACTACATCTTGATCGTTTTTTCTTCTGAATTAAAAAAATAAAAATAAAAATAAATAAATAAAAGGGCGCTTTTTCGTCTGCAGGGGGTACTGCTCAGGGGGAAGCCACATTTAATTTTTTCTTTCTGTCCAATACAACATACAATTATAAGTAGACTTCAGAGTCACACTTTACCAGCTCAAGAATCCACTAAGATGAGAGGATAAACAGATGAAGCCCGAGCAAGAAAAAAGTAATAATAACAGGAAAGTAAAATAAAAAGAAATAAAGAAAGAAAAAGACATGCTAACTCAAAAGGGTATTTGACTATGTATCTGTATGTATGTACGCAGATTATGACAAAGCGGCGTTCTTGAGAAATACTTTTCTTTCCATCTGCATATATCTTATTTTTTAATGGCCCGTACGTACGTAAACTTCTTTAACTAGAATTTTATTTCCAACTTTCCAAAGCACAAAGATGGCCGGCCGCACTTTAACCCAACACTAGCCTGTAATCGACCCAAGATGAGACTACCACGTTATGGCCCCATCGGACTGATATTATATATTAAAGCTTGAGTAGCAAATTTTGGCATGACTGCTTCATACTATAAACCGTAGGAGTGCTAATCAAATCATAAGACGGGACTAGTCTTAGTATATATATATTCCGATGAAGAATTCAAGCCAGACCGAATACTCCATCGAGTGGGAGAGCCATAACCAAGTCCCCCCAAGACGTAATTCACGATATCCGAGCCAAAAGACTAAGAATGTCAAGGCTAATCAACCAACTACCAAAGAGTAAATGTATGACAAACGCCTGACCAATTCCCACCCCCGAAAACAAAACAAAAAAAAAACTGGCAGAAACAGCTAACAGAAATGCTGGACTAAGAAGCGGTGAG